>CM017566.1:21434588-21569588 GCA_007844125.1 Sinonovacula constricta | reverse complement strand
AGAAAAGGTCCTATCAAAATTTTCACAGATATTTAAATTTTATCTACCAATAAACAAAGGCAAACAAGGTAAATGCAAATGTGACAAAAACACAGAGACGAGACATAACACACATAAAGAAAATCCATCAGTTACCGCCTTGGAACGGTCAATCGGCAAAAGGGCAAACTGGGGTGCTTAAACCTGGTTTGTGGAGCGCTCCAACATCGCATTTCCTGAAGGTTTTTCTAGCAAACAGACAGTGTAAATAACAACATCCCGTCAAAGTGAAACAAATAACAGTAACCACCTGCATCGGGAGATAAAACAGATACAATGAACTTATATACATACATAACAACTAGCAACAAATTAAACTATAAACATATGTACAGTATGTACAGTAGATAAAAGCCTCGGCAACGTAAAAACAAAAACCCCAAACGAGAGATCAGTTTGAAATAAAACAGCCCAAGCGCTGATATATTATAAGATATTATAGGAACAAATAAAACAGCCCAAGCGCTGATATATTATAAGAACAAATAAAACATCCCAAGCGCTGATAATTAACAAGATCAATGTATATATGGCATATAATGCCATGACATCATGTTCAAAAGTGTCAAAAGTGAAATGTAAAAAATACGAAAGAAAACATCGAAATTTAGAAAACAACCTACCAACAAAATAAAACGTAGTATTGTTAAGAGCTAATAAGTTAAAAAACAGTAAATGAAAAGCAGAGGATTCCCGGGTTGTAACCGTCTGTAATACATTTTCTGATAAGTTTTGCAAAGTGGTCAGAAAAGTTATTGAGACCCTTAATTTTCTTTAACTTGTATAAAACATTTCCATAAATTGCAGGATGGCTTATGCCTTTCTGCATCAGTGTTTTCATACTGCTATTATACTTAGAAGCAATAAAACCATGAAAGAATTTTGAAAACGCCTTTCTTAATTTATGAAAATGAAAGCCTTGCTGTAACAGTTTAGAAGAATTAAACAGGTTTCTAGCATTGACATCTTCTACTTTAGTACAAACTCGTGCAAACCTTGTAAGTTGTGATATGTAAATACCATAAGAGGTAGCACGAGGTGAATCACCGTCAAGGTATGGATAATTCACAATACTAAAGTTGAAATCATTTCTCTTGTCATAGATTTTAGCCATTGTTCAGGTAATGAGTTTACATACTCTTTTATTGCGTTCCTCTGTTTGGGTGTTAATTCGTAACATTATTCTGTCATATCATTTGTACGGTAAGTAGGCTGTTAACTTATAAATGACTTATGTAGCAGAGAACTAATGAAAACGTAAGTGTTAAAAGCACACAATCTATAAGCGGTGAAATGTGAAACTATTTTAATGACTTAATGACCTACAACTAAATAACGTTAGAGAAAGCGTTTCGTTTCTCTGTATTTGCTAATATTCCTGCCATATATCAGAGCACATGCGTGTACGACAACTCGCCGTACCTTTCAAAGAAATTTTAATACAACGACATATGTTCACCATCTGTTTGACATTCACTCCACCACGAATGAACGATATACTTAATGTTGCCAAGTTAAGTACATACTATATTCTTCATGATGTGTACGACACGTTCTAGACAATAGAAGAACTCTTTTCGAGATAAAACAACAGTCGACAAGGACCAAAGATAGCGGGTCGATGTACCTAAAATCCTAGCACGAAAGCCGAGCGTGTTATTATACCAATCAGACAAGTGCTTGCCAATTTAACTTTTTTTATTTCAAAGAATGTATATAACAATAAATATATAAAGCTTACAACATGTTAAACATGTCATAAAACGGGTTAAAATATAATCTAAGCCTACCTTAAATTAAACGCCGTTTACACTTTTAGGCTTGTATTTACCTTGATATGGGGTCAACAGTATGTTAACTATAAGGGATTACATTTTATATACAGTTTTACAATAAAAACCTTTCAATGTTGATGTCAGGCTGGAGAGAAGATAAAACAAATTGTTAAGAAATGCAAAGATTTTTTCAACTACCATGAATAATGCAATAACATATTAATTTTGATCACTAAATAATTAAATAACATCACATCTTTCAAAAGATTGAGGTGCCTTAATATTAGGATAATGTCAATGCTATGCAACTGTACTTCAGCCGTTTTAAGCTTAGTATATATGCTAATTAGGGATGCGGTAATGTACGTCACGTGTATACGCCATAAACTATACGCTGATTGGCTCGAAAAGTGACGCATTAACTTAAACGCATTTGAGGCGCTGATCTTATGGCTCTATGTGCCAAATACCTATCCATAACATGTGGCCAAGTCTCTGTTAAGGTTTACGTGGCCCTCCAGGGCTACACTGCTTAAAATGTATGGTTGCAGTGATGAGAGCATATGTTAAACCTCCCATGTATGTAGAACAAATTAATATTTGTCGAGAACATACGTAACATATTTATTGACAAGCGGTGGGAGGAATGTCATAGCAAATATTTGCGTGGCCGGAAGAGGCGGCATGATGCGAGCCACAGTATCAAAATGACATCGAGCAACGTGGAAAGTTTTAAACCGGTGTAAAATTCTCGCCAACCTGTCGCGACTTTAAAAGAAATGTGATCGAAGTATGAAGACATGTACGTTATCCCGAGGTGCAACTTGCAAAACCAGGTAGACAAAAAGTCATGCCCAAATGTGACAAAGGCAGCTTTTAATTAAGTAATCTTTTTTTCCATTAGTTAGTAAAACATTATCAAACGCGGAACATCTTTATTCAGAATTAGGCATACGCTTATAGAAACAGAACTGATGTTTATTTAGGTTTATGTGTTCATAGTGGGAGACCGGTAACACACTTCGGAGAAGAACCAGCAATTCATAACTTACTTTGCAAGGAGATCTCATCTAATGGACGTTTTAGCTCCGACTGGGTCTTGTACCCATGCGGTAACCAACTGAGGATTTGAAAATCAATGGCTCGTTTGTACGAGGTAGCAGCTGCCGTTCGCAATTTAACTGACTACATGAAGGCATCTTGGTATATTAAACATCTCGTGTCGTGAAGAACGATAACACTAATGATCACACGCATTATTCATAACGCGGACGGACACCATTAGGCGTGATGGTTCACATTAGTGTTTAAAGAAATAGTTCAATTACTAACATTTGAAGCCATGCTGAGGTTTGGATAATTTTATCATGCTACAATTTTATACCTAATACTCAATAATTATCTGCTCACATCTTTCTTCATATGCACCAATCTGTACTGTTTTGCTTCTACCTCTAGTACTAATAGTGCCAATAGTACTGACAATACAAGTATAACTATTAACACTACTACTGCTATTTTAGCTGCTGCGGCTGCCACTTCTACTACTACTACTACTATTACTACTACTACTTCTTCTTTTTCTTCTTCTTCTACTACTTCAACTTCTCCTACTACTACTACTACAACTATTACTACTACTGCTGCTTCTACTACTACTATTTCTTCTACTCCTACTACTACCGAAAATAAAAGTGCTACTAAGTACTGCTACCACTACTCCTATCATTGCTGCTTCAACACTACTATACATTGTAACTACTTCCACTACTATAATACTACTACAGTGACTACTACTACTTCTGCTGCTATTAGTGCTGTTGTAGCGTCCATGGTCTTATATTTTCTGTGTGATCTACTTCAAAACATGGAACGTATGGCAAGTATATTATCGATCAGTTTAGTTGTTCACATCATAAACATAGACTCTGTGATTAGGGCAGCGTTAGCTTGATGTACAGGCGAATCGGAGGCGGCGATTCTGCAGGCTTTCTTCTTTCTCTTGACACCAAGATATACAGATTATATTGAAACTTTCACATACTAAATCACAGCCAACGCAATTAAGGAGTAAAATATCATGTTACGGGTTCTAGTTAGGGTCGGTAATTAGTGCGACCACTCCACACAACCGCCAATTCTGTGCAATATACGACATTCCGCTTCTTTATTTGCACTTCAGTGCTGAATAATCGACATTGGATTAAATTTTCATAAGGGATTAAAGAAAAGAAACGTGATGCAGTAGATGTTTTAATATTTTATAGTGTTTTATACCTTTTGTTGTTGTTTTTAATATTCATATTCATTTCTCTTTCCAACATACTCTGAATTGGCAAAATTACGTACAATATACATGGTATTATTTAGCAACATTGAGATGACTTTCAGCGAATTGTAGGTATAGTCAGTTTACTTTAAATTAAACCATGAATGAAATCGATGTCCTTTTTAATGAATGGCATCAAGTTCGAATCCAGATTTAATCTTTAAAAATGTTCTCAATAACCACATTATATGATGCGCTTTCAATGTGAAACTCGTGGTGCACATTTTATGTGTAGGTATGCGTTGGTGTACTCATTCCATTTATATACCACCAGAGCAAACATATTTTATGCATTCCTAGTAACTTTGAGAGGGAAAATATTAGCATGATATTGTAACCTTTTCTGGTCTCGCTTTAAAGTTCAATCTCATTTGTTTCAAATTACTCAAGGATAAATTGAAAAAATATCATAAAAAATGGAAACGAAACACACACACACACACACACACACACACACAAACACACAAAACAAACACACACAAACACATAACAAAAATAAAGTTTATATCTATATAGAAACATGTTATTGAACACAATATTATTATAATTATTCAATGCTTAAAACACTTACATTAGAATATACCTAATGGGTATAAAAGGATTGAAAATCTGATCATGCGACTTTGTTTATAACTCATACTTAAGTATAAATACATACGTAACTCGTTCTCGCATTTCTTCTATTACAAAGAAAAGTCTATACTTAGTAGCAAATTAAGCAGAGCCAGATCAGACAACTCTCATTATAAGCTAGCTAATTGGTATTTACATGCTTTACCTTAGACTAATTGGTATGTGCTTAGGAGGCTAAGGGTTTAATGGCCTGGAATCAGTTCTGGAAATGGATGAGAGCCGTATATCTGGGGAACAGATCTACTTATGTTAAGTATGCATGAAGCGTAAAGCTTGAATAACCTTATTACGTCCCAGCAGGCACAAACCCAAACATTTTATAAACACAATTCGTTTCGACCTATCAACGAATTAATTATGGATGACGCTAAAACATAATCCATAATCCAAAACCCATGTAAATGCCGGTATACCCAGTATGTTTTTAAATTATATGACTTGACCCCAAATCAACATTTTGAGAAAATATTTCGTGCTTACAGTTTTTATTGCTTAAATAGTACATAACTTCATTTTTTATATAGAACCGGTTCTTTTCCGTATGTCTTAAAAAAGTGACACATTTAAATACATTCATTGGTGGTCAGAACAAATATATATATATATATATATATATATATATATATATATATATATATATATATATATATATATATATATATATATATATATATATATATATTTTCTTTGGTGTACATAACGTTTCATTAAAGCATATTTACATTTTCTAAATAAGTAAAGTGGGCTTGAGATACTATGATCGGATATATGTGACATACACATTGCATATCAGTTTTGCATCTAAGACTGCCATACAATTGTGTGTGTATATATATATATATATATATATATATATATATATATATATATATATATATATATATATATATATATATATATAGTCGTAGATGCAAAACTAATTTGCAATGTGTATGTCACATATATCCGATCATAGTATCTCCAGCCCACTTTACTAATTTAGAAAATGTAAATATGCTTTAATGAAACGTTTTATGTACACCAAAGAAAACGTGTAGACACACCGTTGCGGCACAAGGTGACAAGTGTCATACGAAACTTATGTGGATAAAACATGTCGTGTCTACTCGCTCCAACACTAATGTACGATATTTTTGTTAAATGCGACATCAATCAGTGATTGAATGTCGTAAAACCTTGACGCTATATCGCACAATGTCACTTTGTCATGCCACCGGACCGACCAGTTTTAACACCAGGGTTGGTTATGTCACGACATAGGTGTTTTTTATATAATATGTTGTTTTAGAACTTGAACTAATGTACCGTTTCTGCAAGTGAACTAATTCGTAATAACTCAGTGAAATCCCTAACATACTTTGTAGGTACAATAAAAAAAGATACGAATGTTTGATATTGTAGTCATGCTTTATAAATATGCATAAATATAATAATACGAGGCTACTTGTTATGAATAATAACAATAGATTGAATACTTTTTCATATTTTATATACGTATGTAGTTTTCCCTTTGGCAGTTAGGAAACATACTTGACATTCCAGATAATATTTTTATGATGCTTACAATAATATTTCAAATTATACATGCAAAGTATTGAAACGGTGGTTTTTGAATGGCAGAAGTTTGTTTTCATGTGTTACCAATATGAACTGCTAGTGTAAATTTATTATATTCCATGCTGGATTTTTTCGAGTTTTTTTGTCATAGTTATAAGAAGTTTAATTTTAAAGCGTTTGAAGCTTTGCAGCAGATTATGGTTTTGTTGAACGTGTTTCTATTTAACACTTAAGCTTGTGATTGTTATAAATAGTGTTGTACTTAGAGACATCGGAATGAAATATATTGGAGTTTGTTTCTTTCAGGCAACTGATTAACTAGTAAAAAATGGGTAGTATCCACATCGTCATTGTTTACAGTTAAGTTACGTAAACATCCAAGTCAATACAGACATGGATGAGTTTATTTTTTTGCAACTTTTTTAGGCAAAGATACATGTTCGCTCTATTTTCACACCTTGCTAACTAGATATTAAATTAGAAAGCCTTCATGTAGACACAGTATGTTTGTTCTCACTTAAAACAAAGTATGTCGATTGCTTCACTCGGAGTGTTTGGTAAGCGGTGAAAATCTTTGCCTATCGTACAAACATTGAAGAAAAATACATTTAATACCAATAAATATACAAATAAATAAATAAAAATAAAAGAAAGTGATAATCAAATGGCGAAATAATGTATAGCATTCAGTAAATATGTCGAAACTGGATGCTTTTAACTATAAAATATAGCAAAACAATTCAATGAAAAAGGACAGAATACAAAACTGCTCTTACTTACGTGTATCGCAGCATGATCAAACTATGCCGACAGCAAGACTGACTGAACTGCGTCCTATTAAAAATTAAATCACATATTTTCACGGCTGGAAAAGTCAATACCGGTGTATTTGAGAAACAAATAAATTTAATAATAGTCGAAGCGCTTCTCAATCGCTCTGTTCCAGCAGATATGAGACGATCGATTTCACAACTGATGTAAACGAGGAGCAGGAGCCCGGCTCGTCTATGTACAACATCACACACTGTCACGGGGGACAGGCGAGAGGATACAAGCGGCCCGTTTGCTGGAATTGTTCTGGAAGATAGATAAGGATTTAATCGTGCTGATACAAATCATGCAACTGTCAAAATATCAGACGATTTGCCGACCCGTACCAAAACTTACAGGCGTCTTAAAAAACACGTATATATACACGTAGGTAACGTGAAGTAAAGAGCTGCTGAATTACAATTAAGGTTGTTAACCATCATGCAACACGCCGCAAAAAATAATATGCTTTCAAGGCGTGGTTAATTTTATGAAAATACAGTTATAAGTACAACCAGATGAATGTCATGAACACCTGCTTTCATAACATCTACAGACACATATGAAATAGACATATATAGGTATATATGTTTCATTTAATAGAGAATTAAGTAATGTCGGTTTAAAAAATCTAACTGTGTCGAAACATTTTTGAGTATATAGTTACATTCAATCATATTCAGAATAAAATTTCGTTATTACCTGCATCTTAGTATTTCTGTTGTTGCTTTCTGTCCTGATATCTTTACGTTTTGCTTGAGATTGATAACGCTACGAATGCGTTGCTAAATTTGTATATAAAAATAAATAAACAACCTGCCTAAACACCAGCACGCAGTGGCACATCTGCTGCATTTGCTTGTAAATATGCAATTTTATACAGAGGGTCCCGCTCTTTCAAGAGACATCAATATAATGTGAGTTTTTATGTAGCCGGATTGTAGACGGACTTAATATAATACCTGCCCAGCTCGATTTCAGTACGAATGAGCATTTTTCTTTACGGTCAAGGCCTCAGACTTAGTCTCGATCTGTACGTACATTGTCCCTAACTTTAAAATACAAACTGCTATGCACCAGGAACGGAGTATTTGTCGTCGTAAAACACGGCCATAAATGAATCTTTTACAAACTTGTCTAGGATCTCCATGAACGAATTTCAACATGAAGTCGTTTTACTGAGTTGGGTCCGATAAGCATTTGTCTTGGTAAGGATTCGATTCACGGACACGGATCCCAATTACCTCAATGTACATGCATATAACGCTTATGTTTTCACTATTGACATACCAATAGATCTGTCTTTAAGTTTTACAAAACTACTCATAAGGCAGCGGTTTCCTAATAATAGAAAATAACAAAAAATAACTAGAATACAAAATTTTATCAATCTAATGGCATTTGTATTTCTAACATACTGCTTAAGGAGAATGCTTTCATAAGAAAACAAGGATATGGATGCTTCTTGTAATGAAACATTCTCCTGGGTTTCGTTGAATCTAGTGTTAAGTCAGCACTCCACTACTTGTAAGTGGTGTATACACTACGGGAATCGTCAAGTTTTACTTATGAACTGAATTAAACCCAGGCTTAATTATACGTCAAATGTGGATTGTGCATTGTTCGTTGGTCTACAAATAGGTAAATAAGAAAATAGCCTATCAAAATTACCACAGATGTTTAAATTAAACAACCTCTAACAGGGTAAATGTGAATGTGACAAAAACACAAACAAGAGACATGTCACACAAGAAGAATAACCAGCAGATACCGCCTTGGTCAGTCGGCAAAAAGACGCCAACCTCGCACTCCCTGGAGGGTTTCTTTTCTATAAAAAAAAAACAGTGTAAAAATATCACGTCAAAGGCAACTAACAGTAAGCACCTGCATCGGGAGTTAAAACTGATCAAATGAGCCAATATATAGACATAATAACAAGTAATAAAATAAACTATGATATTACTGTAGATAAAACCACTTTAGTTAATAATTTAGCTCAATTTAATACATCACTTGTAGAAAGGTTCTACTTGGTTTTAACTAACAACTAAAAATAAAAGACACACGTTCTGTCAGAACAATTTACAGAATCACGTTTCCTTGGTAACATACAAAGTTGAGGCAATTTTCGAGACATTGTACGTGGTCGCTATTCACAAATATATCGCTAATGTCCGCATATCATATATGGCTTTATTTATAAAAAGCTGAAACGGTTGACCTCGCAGTTGGTGGGGAAATAATGAAGAACGGGTAAAAATGCAATCGAAAGATACTGTCATATACCTGTTCAGACTTAAAGGTCACAAGAAAAATCTTCCAAGATCCGTAAATGGTATTCACGCGAAACTATCAAGTCCTCACGCCCTAATTCAAGAAATATTGTACCGACACAAACCAACCCAATAAAACTATAAAATTAATGCTAGACAATATTTAAAAACAGTGCACACAGCGGGGTCTACACTTTCTCTTGATCTACACTACTTCCCTTAGCCTGATCATTCGCTAGTACCAGCCGTAGTGGAAAAGCTTTCGTTGTTTCTGTCTCCTTCAGGAATTATAAAAAATGTATCTGATGGAAGTGGTGCGGAAAAACAATGCGACGTAAATATATATGTTTCTTTCTATGCATGCATTACCAGTCGTTTGAACTAAGTTGAGAAACATAAAAAAAAAACAGATGATCTGACAGGCTTTGTCACACATACACCCATTAATCTTTTTCAATGACAAATGAAAGAGCCATACGGGACTTGTTGTATTTTACTACGTGTTAAAAGCTTAAACAGCGCATTGAAATACAAGTATCCATTAACAACGAATGTTTGCCGATCGATACATGTCTTCAAAAGACTAGAATATGCAAGAACGCTCAATTTTCCTAATTGATTAAAATTATCATTCTTATAAGCAAGCATAGACTAACAAAAAAAACTATTTCAGATCAAACCAATCACCATCATGTGCCTTAGAAGTTTGAACCACTTCATATATGTCTTGTGATATGGAGATTAGGGCTCTAGATTACGGGAAGTATTTATCACGATTAAGTGTTTATTTCTCTTCAATTCCGTTAAAGCGCACTTAAATAGCACCGTATTAATTATATTACCGATAAAGATATATTCACGGTGAACATTCTCGTTGAGAATTATGGGATAATTTGTATTAGATGCAGATTCAATCACCACATTATATGGAGATTTATTTAAGCATCAATATCATACAGGTCAGTTCAGGATCCGGATATTTAGCGTGTTTGCATTAACGTACCACCTCATGTTCTGTTTAACATCAAAGTGAAATAAAACGCAAAAACGTTTGTTTTCTGTTCGTCGCGCTTCATGTAAATGAAATGTGGTTATTGTTCGTTGCCCATCCTTATCGATGGTCGACCTAGTGAGTTAATTAAAGTAGGCACGAGCACTGACAGATTACAAAGGCCCAGAGATTAGATTGAACCCATTATCGACCAAATAATTCATTATACTCATAGAGTTGTAGAACCAGAGACCAATGCATTGGCTGTATTAGCTGGCTCTGTACGTACATAAGGCAATGTCATAGTAGTTATATACATGTATGTATCTAGAGACTATCAGATGACCTTATTTTAATGTGTGTGGAGCCCGATAAACCACCAAGCACATATTTTCAGCTTGCGAAGTCGATACACAGCAGGCATGATGCCTGATGGCGCTACTATCACGTCGAGCTCAGTTCTTTGTTTAGAGTTGAAAAGAAAATGATTAAATGCAGGGGTGACATTGGTAGTAGTGGCTCCCCTCCTAACGCTCGGGGCTAAGGGAACAGCATTACGCCTTACTCGTCGGTGTCAGTATAATGGACCGGCCGGGCTCAGACTCTGGGCACCTCATAAGTACCCATGTGCTATAATGATAGAAATGTTGGTGTACAGTATCGGCAAAAATACCGGCAAATGCCATCCCTCATTCAAAAATACACTGATAGGCGCAGATACAAACGTCAAAAATAAAATAAAGAATGGTAAATACTGTCAGGAAACACTGTGCCCGTCGCAATACAACTACTATAAACAAACATGTACCAAAATTATGCAGCGCAGTAGGTGAAGCATTGGACTGACAAACCCGAGGTCCCGAGCAGAACTATAGTTTTTCCATTTATTATAAATAAATATAGTATGATACGGGTTACATTGGCAAAACCGTCAAGACCAGAACAAACTGGCAGGACTAAAATATTATATTTCGGCCATTTGTTTACATTCTGTGCTGCTGCGATGTCCACTTAATTTTTTTTTGTGACAGAACCATTGATCCCATGTTAATAAATTAATGCGCAACTTTTTCATTTATTTATTTAATTCATTTGTTGTTTATATTAACTATCACGCGACAATCGGTTGAGTTAGCAGTTGTTTGGAAAATTATCATCGATTGGGACAATCCCTGCCATAAGTGTGTCTATTGAAATGGCAGCGATTTAATCAAAATTTATTTTGCCATTAAAACAGATTTCCCCAGATATATTTAAAATATGCTGTGCCAAACACAAAGACGATGGGTATACAACCAGACTGTGTACGTGAATAACTAAATATACCTTCTGATATTTTCAAATGACACATTTCCAGAAACCAAGTTATAGCAGCAAGTCAACAACAATTCGCTTAAATGAATTTAATTTCAAGCAACCTGTCCACATAATGCGCACATTATGGATTTAAAATCAAACATGCTATAGATTATAAACACATCGTAGTGAACAAATGTGTCAATTGTCAAACTTTCTGCCGGGTTTGGAAATAATCAAACAGGGCTTGTAGTATGATGACTAGTAAACAATGCCTTTCTAACAGTTTTAAGCAGTTCTTGTTCAGTTTGACCATCAACCAATCGAGTTTCTGTTTTCTTTTCTCTGAGTTGATGTTCTAGCAATTTAAAGAACATTCTTAAATCTTGTACAAACAACAACAAACAGCAGCTGTGCACCGTGTTTTAAAATCAGCACATTTTATTTATCTGAAATCGAGTCTAAACCATTTTCTAAACAACTGAGAAATGTGCTCTTGTCAGAGAAGTTGTGCGTGTTGTTTAATATAATTTATTATTCACACCATGATGACAAGTACAATTATCATAAAAAACAACTTATAAATGAACTTTAACAATACAAGAATGGGTTTATACTGTTTTTATCATTATAAAATATATCGTCCATGTCACCTTTGCTGTTTCATCAGTTACAACCACTTTTCGTAAGAGCTATTGTGAACACATGTCTATTCAGTTCTACCCACACCTGATGTGTTCTTTCCAAATCTCGTCGCCATTCCTTATTAGATATTTCGCCAGATATCGTCAGTATTTATTGATTTGTGTTCTAGGTGTAGCTCGAATAAAGAAACAAAATGTCGAAAACGTGTCAAATGTTTAATATTGAAGGTTTGAAAGCTACTCGTAAAATTTAGTTTAACATATTTAAAACATGTGGAAGAAAAGTCGAACACATACTGAATACATTCGCTGCCTTTATGCAAAAAAAGGCGACGCGTTTAAATTTGTCGTAGAAACCTTGTTCTCTAGTCTGACAGGGCTGCCAAGGTACTTGAGTACGACATTCATGAAAGGTATTTACCGCGTTCATTTATTGCATTAATTACTGTAATGCATTTTAAGGAAATTCGACGAAGCCGATTTTGTCTGGTTTATTCACTAGACCTGATATTTTGCTTCGAGAATATCAATTATAAAATATGACTATCTACTCAAAGTCACATTTAACGAGCTTGATATCAATCTGTTAGATATCGGTATGTTAGATCGTTGCTGTGCTGTGTACTATGTACATTGCATCCACATGATTCTTAACATGTTGCCGTGATTTCAAGCTATCAGCTGTTGTTAAAACAGGTGGATCTTTGAATATAACCACCAGTGCAGATGAACCGAACAACGTACTGATTAGTATTTATAAATATATATCTATAACAGGAATTGATGTAACAGCATTACATTGGTTTAGGTATGCTTAGTATCATAAACAGCTGTAGACGAATAATGAAACATAACAACAATAACAATATAAACCAGAACTAGAAGAAAAACAACAATAAATTGGCACCACTAATGTGATAGCGGGGATTGAGAAACAAACAAAACATAACTTAATTTTCTCATACGAATCAATTTTATTACTCACAGTTTTCGCTTTCAAATATAATATCCATATTTTTATGGATAATATTCTGTTAGACCTTTCACGCATCTTCAATTTAAACAACACCTTGCCAACAAACTGCATAAAGATGAATGCCGATCTACAATGAAGAATCAACACAAGTGTAGAATTACGTGAGGAATATGATCTTGCCTCGGGCTTGGAACACCCAGACTTTAAGTTCAACGTCACCACCAGATGGCTGGCCCCTAACATGGATCCAATTATGAAGACAATGGTTTCAGTCTTGTTACAGACTTGGACATTTTACCGCTAGGCGAACGTCACGCTAGAATTGAAAGCTCTATTTATGTACTTGTCAGAAACACTCTCTTCGTTTAGGACGGGAACTTGCCTACATTCTACAATACTTTCTTAAAGGATAACGTGTTGTGGTCGACTTGTGAGAGTAAATAATTTTGTTTTATTTGATTACATAAGTTTTAAATAACTGTTTCTGATAAATGGTGGAATTTGACATGATCTTATATAAGTATATTTTGGCCATACATGTACTTAAATATCTTTGCAACTTTTTATTACAAGTTTGCATCGTCTTCCGTTTATTATACCCTGAAATTTTATTACAAAACTAATGAAATACAAAAAATTCACTCAATGGACTGGTAAGCACCTTATCTTTATGTATGCGCCATATTTGTAAACAATCTGACGACTGTTACTTATGGATACATGTAGTTCAAATGTCAAGACAAACTGTGGAGGAAAAGGAAGTTCCATTCACACGAAATATTCAGCAATTGACTAGATAAAATATGTATAAGAATATATCAAGAGTATATCCGAAAATTACTAAATAGAAAACTTTATAGTACAAAATACATTAAATCTCTAGCGTCAAAAATAAATATTAATACATAAAGAAATAGCATATCAGCATCATGAGGAGAATGGTTAGAAATGGTCGCTTTTCACCTAAAAAATCCAAAACAAACCACGTGGCCCGAAAGATAAACAGTAAAACAATTATGCAGATCAGTCGATTATGAAATATGAAACTAACTCGAATTCTAGATTACCAATTCCCATGTCAGCCATGCACAGCTCGTAGAAGTCTCACCCATCCGGATAAAGACGGCAAACAGGAACCTCTTCGAACCTCCACCAAATCACGACGCTATGTTTCACATTTTGAAAAATTTACATAGTTATTTCAACACTAATTTAACAATGCTGTTGGTTTCATTGTAATTTTTTTTGTCAGCATCCACCCTCGGGTCCACTTAACTAGTGGTTAATTCTCTGAATGCCGTACAAGTCCACTTTGCAAGAGTACGGGCGAAATATAACTTAACGAAAGATACAAACGTGCTCGAACTTTCATGTTAGATACCATTGCCTGTTGACAGGTTTTGACAGAATTAACCTCGGCCATGAGCTTGCCAATGTAAAACATAACGTTGATTCTTCAGACTTTGCAGTGTATGTTAATGTTTAAAAACGTCTCTGTGTCATCAATCATTGTAGTAAATGTAGAAACTATGTTAAATTCGATTGAGCATTTCAGACGCAGAAATGGAACTGACTTACACGGCGCAATGTACAACAGGGGACATTACGCGAAGTCTGGTTGATGCCGTTTACAGAATAAAGATGGTTTAATCCAATACTGTTGTTCTAAGTTTATCGAATATTTGCATTTAAAGACATGTGATAGATAGAAACGGACACTCGTAGGCTAGCCTGAGTCGTACTTAAAATCACTTCCCGAACTCGTTCAATTAAATGATTTTATCACATTAATTGACGTGTTTTATCAAGTCACATCTGTCAGCTATTTTCGATAATCCACTAGTTGGTTAACTGGTCGCAAATAGTTATTGGCGTGATGTCTTCCCACTATGACGTCGCGTAATGTTTTGAAATTCCAGTACCGTTATTTTCAGTTCAAAACGATATATTACAAAACAGGCGATTTATTGTGATAAACAGAATCCAACTTTCGTGTGAACTGAATACTGGATATATTTTACTTGTTTAATAAAGCGATAAAAAAAGTTGACAGACTTTTTCCCTTAGTTTCAGCCAACATGTTAAATATTTGAAGGATTCAATTCACGTCACACACCCATGTCAAATCCTTTTCGTATACAACAACAGTGCAATTTCCGCCGTCAATAACATAGTCATATCATCTATATTTGGCTTTTTATATTTAATACAAAAAATACAAAAAATTCAGGTATTTTTACTTGGTAGAAAGACCAGTCTCAAAGTGTTTCTTAAAAAAAACTATATACATTTTCTCACTCGGGTGAAATACTTTAATAATGCAGTCCTACATATTACTGTTGCAGAAATATTTCTTCATTGATTGAAAGCAAACTATTTACTTGCATAATAATTTCCTGTATTTGCTTTTGACAAGAAATGTCAAAAATGGACAAAGGAGTAAGCAACGTCACGTCTCAATGAAGTTGTATTTACTGACAATGACAATAATGACAATAATGACAATAAATGATTTAAATGAGATTCAATGAGAACATATGTCTATGTCAACCTCACGTACTGTCTTTTTTATTGCATTATGCAATCAAATGTTCCCTAACTTGTCGGAATACACGCACTTCATACACTTTACAAGTGAGAATCACATTGTTAAAAATCGGTGACATATACAATGTTTAGTAATTATTTAATTCTTCATATTCTATATAAATAACAATATATAATACATGTTCATGTATGACTAATTGTAGTTTTAAACAAAATCCCATACCTTATCCATAACGGACGCATAACAATTTTCCAACTGAATGCATACATGTAATACAAGTTTATTTATATATAGCATAACAACATTTTTCCATAAAAATCAATCTATAGCTCTATAGCGAATACCTGTTACTGGAATGATGCCGTTTTCCATAAAAATGACGTTTTTTCTATATAATGACATAATGCATATATAACTATATTTTGAGGTCGATAAACAGAAACGTACGAGGAAGAAGTGGGAAATTAAAACGTCATCCAATTGGTCACAGTTAACAATAAAAGTATCAGCAAGTATCATATTATTAAACTATTGCCTCACTGTTGCTCAACTGGTCAACTTTTTGACTTTGTGAACAAAGAGTACATATTCATATATAAGAAAATAAAGTACACAGCACAGACCAGAAGTCTATAATGTGATCGTTAAGAATTATGTCTGATTGATTTTAACTTTCAAGAAAACGTTTCAATTTAGCAGTGTGGATGTTTAAGAACAACGAATCAATTGTATCAGAGGGCTTAAACACGCGACGTTGCACTCACTCTAAATTCAGCATGCCCTTGGGTATATAGTTAGAGTATTCATTTACACGAGGAAGTAAATGTATATTATAGAAGGTGTCTGGCTGAAGGAACAAACCTTTAATTTAAGAAAGCTATCTACGCAAATAGCAAATTGTTCTTGTCATCAAGAAAATATGGCAAGAATAAAAAAACGTGATTATTTAAATGCTACAATTTAAAACTTTCATTAGCTTAAACTGTGAAACCTTCGCGCTTTTTAATCTTTGCACAACAGCAAAACAATTTACTGAACAAAGGCATGATGCAAAAAAAACTTAACATATATCCAACTTACGCTGGCATCAAATCAGAATATGTTGCAAATTAAATCACAGCTAACGGCTGGAAAAAGCCAATATTGGTGTATATAAGAAACCAAACAAAATACAACGGTCACGGAGCTTCTACATCGCTCTGTTCCAGCAGATATGTGACGAGTGATTTTACTACTTATATTAATGGTAAGCTAGAACATATCTCGTCTATATATTTAACTAAACAATATCAAGGGGCACCTGCGAGAGATTGGAATTTAAATATGCCATTATAAATCATACAACTGCCAAAAATCAGACGTACGAATACCTACTGCTATCAATTTTAAAGAAAACAGTTTTACATACTTAAATTATTTGAAAGTAAACGTTTGGAAATAAGGCGCAGTAAAAAGCACACGTATGTATGAGGTTTAGTTAATAATTATAGAAATATATTAAGAGACTACAAAAACACATATTGTTAAATTGTCTGCAGATACACTTTACACAAACAGAAATATGTTTACTTCTTGGTTTAACATTTCAACAGTGTAAAGTCAAAGCATTTTCGAAAGGAGAGTTAAACTTTTAAGTACTTATAATGATAAAAAGACATTATCATTACCTACCTAACTGGTATTTCTTTTACTGCTTGCTGCACCTGAAGTTTTGCTTGCGACTGTTAATTCTCAGAATACATCGCCTATTTTTACAGACAAAAGACCTGCCTGGACACAATCAACCAAAGGCCTATTTCTGAATTTGGTAGTGAATACGATCTTTTACCTAGGAAGCCACCATTTGTGTTATCGATGCCAACAAAATGTTATTCTTGATGTAACCAGATTGTAGACGGATGAGAAATGACAGCTGCCAGACTCGATTTATTTTGGGTATTTTCCTTTGACAGCTATTGCCCGGGAATATAGCCGCGGTCTAAATGTACATTTACTCTTAATTTAAAATCCAAACTGTTGACATCAATGAAATACCGCCATTCCATTACATCATAAAGTTCAAGAAATTTCGTCGCAACACAAACCCGTTTATGAATCTTATACGCATCGTTGCTTTGTATAACAGGTAAGTAACATATTCGCTTTGATAATGACCCTTTGAGTCATCAACCAATATCTTGGGTAGAAAAGAGAGATTTACCATTGAAAGAAAACCTTATCATTTCCAATTGGTAGAGCGTCGGCTTGCGGATCGGGAGGTCGCTGGTTCAAACCCCGGCTCGGTCAAACAAAAGACTTTAAATTTGGTAGTAGTGGCTTCCCTCCTAGCGCTCGGGGCTGAGGAAAACGCATTACGCCCGACTCATCGGTGTCAGTATAATGGCCGGGTTCAGTCCCTGGGCACCTCATAAGTGCCCCTGTGCTATAATGATATAAATGTCGCTGTACAGTATCGGCAAAAATGCCCACTAATCCCATCCCATCCCTTATCATTTCACTCTGGTTCGCATGGAGATGAAAGGGTTATCATTTTAACTTTTGGTGCTAAAGGTGGTAATTAAAGATCAGAAAAAATAGCTGATTTAAATAAAGTTTATCTTTTATCACGAATGTTCATAGAAAATATTTTATTTTCCTTATACCACGACATTGACAAGTATCCCTTCTGTCTCTTAGGATTACAAGAACGGGTATACGGTGTTTCTTTTTATCACAGTTGATATAGTAATATTATTACCTTAAAGTAACTTTATAGTAAGACCTAGTTAAGAAGGCTGACTATTTCGCAATGATAGAATAAAACTGGAGAGAAAATGTACTCGTGAGCATGTTTGTTTTAAATACGCGAATGAGATTTGCTTTTCTTTATTAGTGCTTTACAATAGTAATATAAACACCATTTTTAAAGCCATCATGTTTGTTTTCGTTTAGCCCAGCCTTACACTAATCCTTTCAAGAAGTGTATTCACTACTGAAAAGCGCCCCATTTACCTTTTGAACTCAACCAAACAAAGCTGGATTTAGATCTACCAAAACTGTTTCAATTAACAATATATATAATCTTCGCATAAACAACAAGGTGACATGTTCTACTTTGCCATGAGTTCTAATTTAAAAAGAAGACACACGCGCGGCCAGAACAATTAACGGAATCATACTTCCTTGGCAACATACAAACCTTCGTGCTAGGGAGTACAGATGTTGAAATGTGACTTGGTGCAACCTTTAAGAAAGCTGTTCACAAATAACATGATAATATATACATATCATAAATGTCTTTTTATTATAAGGATTATGAGATATATTTTAATATGACTGCAAATGTGTCTACATTGTTTGAAGGCTTGATTAAACAACAATGTTATGCAAATCAAATTTTTCATCTGTTCACTTTTGGTTGTGCGTGTTTGTTGTAACGTTCTGTGTCATGTCTGAGTTGGTTTGAAGGTATATTACACGTAAGACATGTCGTGTTTTGCTCGTGGCACTCCCTGTAAATGAAAGATTGCTATTGTTCGTTATCCCTCGTTATCGATGACCGACCTAGAGTGTTAATTAGAATAGGCACGAGCACTGACAGGTTACAAAGGCTCAGAGACCAGATTGAACGTACAGTCGGCAAATTAATATGGTATACGTGTAGAGTTATACAAAAAGAGAACAATGCTTTGGCTGGATTAGCATGCTCCTTTCTTCCATAAGGCATCATAATTGTAATTATTTACATATATGTAACACGGGGCTATTAGTTGACCTATCATAGCCATTCATGTATTATCTGCTTGCAAATTCCATTTTTCAGCAAAAAGATGCCAGATACTCCCATTCGTTATCACAAATGTTTAACCTGCTCACAAAGAAGAGAATTAGTTTATGCCGGAGTGATCAACACTGACAAAAGTTGTGCGAAAGGTTTAAAGAAATAAAGAAAAATAAAACTATGTACAAGACAAAACATAATTTTTCAATAAAGTAACGATTGTTGTTTGTTTTGCAATTCGGACTCGATTTTTATGGCATTCCACCGATCTACATACGGCACCACGCGGACATTGGATGTATTTAGTTTTACATGGCGACTGGTACCAAGTTAGCTTTGTCGGTTGCTTTGGTGCTACGTAAGGCGGTTTAGTCCAGAATTCTTTTTGTGATGAAAAAATAGAATATAAACCAAAAGATATTACCCGGGATGTCACAATTCTCAATTCTGTGATACTTAACTCCCAAATTAATCTAAAGAAAACAATTGGTTGTCCGGCCTTGTAGTAGTATACAGCTGTTCGGGCAGACACAATCAACACAGCGGGAGAGGCTTCATTCGGAGCGGACTTGTATGGTAGGTCCCCCCCCCCCCCCCCCCCAACCACACACACACACCCTGGAGATGTTTGTTCGGGAAGGTTGAGGAAAATATCTCAATGGGCTCTATTTGCAACCGAGTCTCTAGCAGTAGGCCGGGTTATATTTTCATGAAGTTATTAACAATGGTAAGATGTTGCATTGTCTATAAAGAAATGCAGAAAACTGTCAAGTCCAGACCAACTTAGCATGACAATGTAGATGTTTCTCCAATGTCAACATAATTATTTTCATGACAGAATCATTATTTCCAGATTGATTAATTAATGCAACCCCTCTTTTCATCTAGTTATTTGCCTTTGATGTTAATGATCACGCGACAATTGATTGAGTTATCAGGTGTTCCGAACTTAGAATCGATTGGTAAAACCCCTGACATGATCGTGTCAATTGAAATGGCGTCTATTTTATTAAAGTTTAAAATTCAATGTTATTGTTAACGACAACAGCAACAACAAGAAGAACAAATTTCCCCATTCATATTAAAATACAGTGTGTCAAACAATGCTACAACTTTCGACAACTATGACGAATACAAAAAGTAAATTGCATAAATTAATATCTACATTTTAATTGTGAAATTCTATACTGGCATATACCCAGAATCTACAAAATAAAACATAAATCCCAATTCCCTAAAAGGAACTTTAATGTGTAGCACCATGTTTATATCATGCAAAAAATGAGTTGAAGAAAAGAACATGACTGTATTAAAGGCGACGCAAAAACTGGAACAGGTAAACAGTTTTAATATAAAAGCAAGAAACAAAGACATATTTGAAAGGTTATGGTTTATATTAGCAAGTTTTCATTTCATTGCACATGTACAATAAATCTCCAGATAAAATTATGTATCATGGTAATGCCTGAGATTATCAAACGGTATAAAACATAAGACAAACAAAACACGACACCGTTAAAAAGGTTCTCCAAGATGTTGCATATGTTGATGTCAAAAGTTGCCAACATTATTACAAAAAACAATAAAACAAACGTGTACAAACAGAAAATGCACATATGCAGCAGCCTCACATTATTGTTGTTTAGATAGCATTTTCCTGGAACATGATATTTGCTTGTTTTTCTTTCTCGGTATCTTAATTTTTAAAGTTGTTTTATATTAAATTTTTATATTTTGTATCTGGGAACTATGTTTATTATTTCCTTACTTGTCCAACTTCACACATTTAAAGTGGAACATTGTGTTGTATAATTACACACTGAACTGGCGTTAAGAATACAACTTAACACAAGTTGATGTCAAGTGATAGGTAGTTTCTTATTACATATAGGACCGAAATACAACAAAATATAAAATGACTTTATCTGAGATGGATAATGCTATTTCTTATATCTGTTATTCTTATCAAATACTCGTGTAATAAAAGTCTTGGACACAGAAAAATATCTCATGTCAATGCTAAGGTTTGAATCCAGAATTCTCCGATCCGGAGTCAATAACCTTAACCTTGTGGCAATGAACAGTTCAATCATGATATAAATGCTTTTTGGTGTGATAAACGTTTCTCCGATGCAAGTGAGTAGATCATCGTAACTTTAATAAGAAAACGTGTCGTAAAAAGGCATTAGGTTTAAATTTCAAAAACCCTTCCATTAAGAGTGCAAGAATATAATCGATTGACCACAAACACTTCAGAGATGCTATAAATGCATTCCTGGACACTAGTAGCACTCGAACTGCTTTTGTTGATTTAAGGGGACCTTACAGAAGTCATATATATATTTTCTCAGTAGTTTTAAATGTTGCATGAACATTGCATCTAAAGCCAGACTTTACCGAGCTTGCTCAATGGATCGTTCAGAAGCTTTTTCTAGCTATGGACTGTTTCGATGCTAATAGATCATTTCAATGTGTTAACATGCAGTCCGAACATCAAAGGACGTACCGTAGAGTATTCCTATCTACTTTTGTAAGTTATAAAAGTTTAGAAAAAACAACAACAATAAAACATTCGTTTTCTGCCACGTTTAAATGAAAGTTACAAACAAAGATAAATACAAAAAATAATTAACAAAGTAGAACGCCGTTTACCGAATCAGGACCCGTTATCATTAGGGCTAGAACGTCCGCTAAACAGACTTTCCCCATGTACAAATATCAGTGAGCATTCCATATAGAGGCGTCATGCTCCAGGACATCGCCATTAACGCAACTTAATGAACAAAGGGACCAATTGTCACACAACTTAATGGATTAGAAAATAATTCAAAGAAAACATATAATGGGATGTAAAGTAAACTTTACCTTTTAGTAATCCTTGTTGATGTTGACCACCAACCAATCGACGTTACTTTATGCTTATTTTCCAGTAATTTTAAAATCATTTAGTTATTTTTAGTACTCCTCTAAAAATGTCACCGCACACAATCTGTGTGTCGAGTTTAAATTAACCACTTATTATTGTATCATGTTTTAATTTCCTAGCAACTTCGCATATCATAAGAACTAAGAATTAATATAACATTTAAACAAGCGAGCAACCTTGTTCTTGCTAGATTAGATTTTGTTTGTACTAAGATTTATTGTTCACACTATACTTGATCGCATGTAAGGTTATCACAGAAATAACTTGCCATTGTTTTTTTTAAAATAATAAAAGTTGTTAAATAATATAAACTATAATATATTTCATCTTTTAATATTTTGGTTATTTCACCAGCTGACACTACAGCTCTTCCGAACTATTGCAGCAAACATCTGTTCGAGTCAAACACATGAAGTATTCTCCCTAAAACAACTTCGACATTCGTTATATATCGTCGGTAATCTTCGATTTTCGACCTAGGCGTAACTCAAACAAAGCTCATTGATTTTTGAAGAACGTGTCATACAGTATTTTGAGTTATTTATGCACAAATCTTGTCAATATTTGGTCAATCGCAATCAGATAGTGCGAAAGAAAAGAAGAATTGAACACATTTCGCGACCTTTATACGGAAAAAATGAGACGTGTTTCACTTCACGGAGTGTCTTACAAAATCGCGTTCGAATAGGTTTGCTACAATACATAGCGGAGGCGTTCATGTACGTAATTAACCGCGTTCAATTACAGCAGGAATAAAACCCTGCTTTATCTATTTTCACACCGATTGCACCAGGCCGAACAGCCTTGTTAATCTACTTGATGTGCCCTTTTTGCTTCTATAAACACAAAACAATTGAATCAGTAAACCTTTAAGAACTAAATTTGAACCTTACACCGACGCGATGCAAATGAGCCTGACAACATACCTGTAATTATAGTAAAATTATAGTACATCTACTTCAAAATAAGTAGTCACTGTTACAGAACTGTCTAAATGGGTTTAATATATGCTTAGTGACTATAAACATTACAAGAAAAAAAACGAAAATAAAAAGGAAGAACAACAAGAACAAATACAAAAAGAGGCCGCTTTTGGCAGAGTGAGATACAATGAGAAGAAAAGAAGATACAAGTGTCAAGAGACACACGGGAAGAAAACTGAACATTCAACATTCTATTCAAAAGCGTGATCATATGTTTACAAGACTTAACTTCACTAAAGGGCATGTGTGTAAAGTACTTACCATTTTAACAAATCCTCCTCTTCTCATAAGTGATATCCCGGCTGACCCTTTACACTTGATTTAAACAGCACGATGCCAAAACAGTTGAATACTGTTTATATTCTTTACTATCGACTTAATGTAAATAAAGCGTATATATATGGAAATCTACTTCACTGCAGACTTACGTGAACAATTTGATGTTGCATCGAGCTAGAAACACCTAGACTTGATGTTCCCATCCACCAGCGCCTGAACCAGATGCCTGGTCCCCGACATCGATCCAATAATGAATTCAGCGATGTCAAAACTTGTTACAGACTTACACCTTTTTCATAAGGCGAACATCACTCTAGAATTGAAAGCTCTACTCATACACATATGTATTTTTCAGAAACATTTTCTCCCTTAAATAGCATGGGAATGTGCCTTCTGTCCTGTCTTCCTATAAAGAAATGAAATAATGTGGTCAGCATGTGGAAGTGGCTTATCTAGTTTCATTAGCTTTTATAATGGTGCCTGATAAATAATCGTGTAGGTGACAAAGTCTTGAATTTCGTGACTTTCTATCAGGAAAGTTAAACCCACGTATCGTTACCTGCTTTCTGCGAGAATATGTTGCTGCGAGACAATAAACTAATATTAGACTTCACGGTTTGAATTAAGGATTGTATGTGTATCTTTGTAGAATTAATGCTTATCTAGTCTTCGTGATATGGATTAAATAAACGCACGATTAATCAGTGACAAATTGCATTTATTTGCTCATCATTATGACTTATACAAGTGTCAGCAAACTCTACCAAAGACAAACAAATGTGTTGAAACATACTTCAAACGAGACAGTACCTAATGAAATATTCATTTCGTCACACCTTACTACAGTTACCCCATATCAAGAGGTTCTATTTCACTCAAAACAGAACACTTTTTTGACTTTAGACCTTCCGGTTATAATTATGCGGTTGGGTTACTAGGATGGCTACATCTTATATGAGGAACCAGACAGCCTTGACCTTTATGTATTCTTTCTCTGTTTTAGTTAGGTAATCATACATGATGTGTAATCACGAACAACTTGAATCCGTATTCTGTATTTATCACACGATTGACCTTGTGTGTTGTTCTTTTAATTCCATACACACATTTTAATTTACACCAGTGTAATACACATTTTCAAGCAATTGACTGGTTAAATTCATATTTGTGGCGGCTGTTACTTATTCATAGGCCAAATATCGAGAGTGACTGTAGAGGAAAGGATAACACCATTCAGACGAAATGTTTACTTTTGACTACATAATACATTTATCGGCGTCTAACAGACGCATCATATTAAATAGAAAACAGCCTTTATAGTTCACAATGCCTTGAAGACAAGTTGCAAGTGTCCAAACATCAATAAATTAACATTCTAAGAGCATCAAGAAGGGAATGGCTAGACATGGTCGCTTCATGCCACCCCCCACCCCCACAGAAAAAAAACCCCCAAACAAACAAAAACACACACACAAATCGTATCATATACCACGGGCCAAAACAAGAGATTCTTGAAATGATATGTAACTTAAATTCTAAATTATCAATTCCTAAATCAGCAATACTCAGCTCATAAAACTCTCATTCATCCTAATAAGGACGACAACTAGGCACTTATATGATCCTAAACCATCTCACGACATAATGTTTCCCAGAATGCATATCTCACATGGTGGTTTCAACACTTAATGTTTTGCTGCAAATATGATTCCAAAACCCAGCACTAAACTAGCGCCTATTACTTTACAGTTCAACAAGAGCACACACGAATTATATCAATAAATGGTGTGTCAAGTGTATAGTCGTCTGACCAAATGTAGAGTCTTCAAGCCATTTACTGCAGTACATAATTATGGAAGTTTTTGTGTCTTTGGTGACGCAGTTGATTCTTACAAGTTTTCAAACAGTTTTAGATATTGCTGCCAAGTTTTTCTATTGTGTGGGTAAGTATAAGATGATTTTCCTTTCAAAATAAAATTAGTAATATCAATAGACGGACAAACTTTTGTTCCTTGGAATATTTAGATATCTGTCTCTTTCCGCACAAAGATCAAGCCTAATTTTCTCAGCATCGATCGAAAACTTAACTTGTCATTTCTAATTATTTGTTACGTGAAGGTCTTTCCTGAACAATATGTATGTTTCTACTCTAACTGAAGCATGTACGGACTATTACCTTGCTTGAAAATAAATATAGTTCTTTGTTTTATAGCATTGATATTAATAGTTAGTTTCACACTGCGTGTATCCGACACCTAGATATCCTGTTAATTCCACCTTTATTTTTACCTCTAGTCGCTGTATGATATGTATAACTCATTAGAAGATTGTGTTGTTTTCAGGTTGTGAAAGTCCAGAGAGTTGCTACGTTTTTCAACCCAGTATCACTCATTTTCTTGAAACATTTAGTACATCTCCGTAAATCTATTTGTGGTTATTTACGACAGACAGACAGACATATTCTTTATTTCGGTAACGTAAACATACTTTTCTTGTTACAAACAAACGAATTATTTTAAAAAAACAAACAATGTCACGTGACTTATATATACATATATGTTAATAACATATACGAGGATGAACATGTTACTTATAGCATAATTCACACATACATATTCATATATAAATTGAACATGTTAACACAATTATAGTATATAATAACATATTCATATTTCAACTTGGCATGTTAACACCATTATAGTATATATTAGCATATACTTATATGAATTAGGCATGCCAACACAATCATGGTATATATGAACATATACATATATAAGTTAGGCATGTCAAAACAATTATAGTATATTAATAATATATGCATATATAAATTAAGCATGTTAACACAATTATTGTATAAAATTAACATATACCCACATAGATTAGGCATGTTAACACAACCATTGTATATAATAACATCTATATATACAAATAAGGCATGTTAACACAATTATAGTAAATATTAATATATACAAAAATCGATTAGACGTGTCAACACAGTTTTTGCATATATTACCATTTACAAACATAAATAAGACATGCCAACACAGTTACAGAATATATTAACGCAGACTACGCATTTCAAAACAATTATAGCATTTTGCTAAAACATGCATAACTAAAATAAGCCATTTTAACTCAATTATTGTATAAATCAACATATACATAAATAAAGAAGGCATGTTAACACAATTGTAGTGTATACCCATCTTATGCATGATTAAATTCAGCATGTTAACACGATTATTTCATATATTAGCATACACCCACATAAATTAGGCATATCAATACAATTATAGTATACATTTACATATGCATACATATATTAGGCATGTTATCACAATTATAGCAAATATTAATATATACAATTATAGATTACGAAAGCCAAAACAATAACAGTATATACCAACATATTCATACCCAGCCACTTATACACATCCATGTCCACATCACACACACATACACCACACACCCACACACGCGCACACACACACACACCCGAACACTCACATACAGACACACGTACAAGCACACACATACGTACAGACACCCACACATCAAGACCCATACCTACACTTAATCCATGAAAATAAATTAACATAATTGATTTAATGGCTTTTTGTTATAGAGATTTGATTATGATGTTAGTAATTTTCTTAAATTAAACGCTTCATAAACAAATTTACCTAAATTCCTTAATATTGTTGGATTTTCATTTTGCATAAGTTGGATAAATTTAAAAACACTCGGACGAGATGTGAAATATTTCTTAATGTATTTCTTACGCAAATCACTATAACAAGGGCATATTAATACAAAATGAAATTCATCTTCAAGATCCCCAGAATTACATATAGTACAAAATCTGTTGTTACGCTCAGTGAATTGATTTGAATAGCGTGCAGTTTCAATACGCAAGTGGTGTGAGGAAAGTCGTAGTCTGGCCAGTGGGACATAATACTTTTTAGGCATAATTTCTAAATATTTAACAAGACCGTGATTTATTTTGATATTTTTGTATGTACATAAGCTACGTGAAATATTAATTTCTGCATTTCAAGTTTGTAAAAACGTATCTATTAATCTTCGTTTAAAAATAATGTGGAAATTTTTGTTATCAATGTGTGAAGGGTCATTCCAAACATATAAAAATCCATGCTTACTTAATAAAGACTTTACTTCTGAGACCCAGTTGGTTAACCCTCTATCACTATCATTAAGTAACAATTTGTATAATGAATTTACAATGTTGTTTTCTGAACGTAATATTTTACACCAGAATTTGACAATACGACAATATCGGTTAATGTAAAGAGGGTATCTCCCTAACTCCCCATATATTCCATTTGTGCTAGTCGATTGTTTAACTTTGAGAAGTAATTTTGCAAAATTTTAGATATAACAATTCTAAAGATTTGGACTTAGAGAAACCCCATATTTCACAACCGTAACTCAAAGTTGAACCCACAAAGGCATCAAACAACTGGCACATAGTTTTGGAGGATAAGTTGTATTTTTTTAAGTTAACAATAAGAGCATTTAGTGCCTTTAAACCTTTTCCAGTTAAAAAATCAATATTTCTATTAAAACCTCCTGCATGGTTAAAAACTGTGCCAAGGTAATTAAATTCATTAACAATATCTAGTTGGCTTCCCTTATATGTCCACGTAAGATTTAAACTAAGACGACCACGTTTTCTAAATACCATTATTTTTGTTTTAGACGTGTTTACTGATAGACCCGATCTGTTACAAGCAAATTTAGTTTTTCTTGTAGTTTTTCAGAGCTTTCACCTATAATGACCATGTCGTCAGCAAAAAACATCAATATACTATTTATCTCGTCAGCTGTTATTGTACATGCGTTATCTCCCCTTAAATGAATGTCAAGGTCATTTATAAACATAGAAAACATCAGAGGGGATAGGATTTCACAACTTCAAAATATTCAGAATAGTTATTGCATGACCTTATTTTCAGTTTTATATTTGAGTACATATCATGGACAATCCGCAATAGCTTACTCTTCACTCCTAAGTTAAATAATTTGAGCCACAGTCCATTTAAATATATACTATCAAAAGCCTTTTTTAGGTCTATAAATGCACAATAAAGTTTTTCCCATGATTCAAGGAATGTTGGACAATAGAGTTTAAAACAAAAATAGCATCAGTAGTAGAATAATTCTTTCTGAAGCCAAATTGAAAATCAGTTAAAATTTTATACTTTTCAACCCAGTAATTTAATCGCTTATTTAAAACCCCTGTAAAAATCTTCGATAAACAACTAACTAATGTAATCCCTCGATAATTATTAACATCGTTCTTATCATTCTTTTTATGAATTGGTATAATAATTCCTTTCTTACATGAATCTGGAAAAACACCTGCAATAAAAATTGCGTTAAAAAGATCTAAAATATGAGACGATAAAATATCAAATGATTCTATAAAATACTCATTTAACAATTCATCATTGGCATAAGATTTATCTCTCTTTAGATTACGTATAACAAAATTTAATTCATTCATTGAAAAGGGAGCATCAAGCTCTTCAAAGTCAACATTATCAGTTGCGTTAAAATCATAATTATTACAAAAGTTTTCGGATACATCATCCTGTACATTACCCAAGTCCTCTGATAAAGTAAAGAAATACTTGTAAAAGTCTTTGGTTCTTCAATTCCATCTTCACATGAACAGGATGCTACAACCATTTACTCGTCTCTGGTCATGTTTGTTCATGATTCAGAAAGTTAATGTTATTTGTGGTCAACCATTTTTGTGTTGTTTTTCAAATCGAAATAATACCATATTCCTTTTCTGAACACTATGTGGACATTATTTTTCGATGACGTTACCACTTTCGTTATAACGTATAGAAAATATCAGCGCATGGACATTTTGTTTTCAAATAGATCGTTTTTCTTTTCGTTGCGTGCATTTGAGAAACTCGTCAGGAAGTGCGAGGTTAGAGCTCTGTAAAACCGGTTTAAGCACCCCAGTCGGTCCATATTGCCGACTAACCGTTCCAAGGCGGTAACTGTCGGGTTTGCTCTTTTTCTTTAATGACTCATCACAAATGTGTTCTTACTTTTCGCTTGGCTTGCATGTGAAAACATGTTCTTATTTAATATCAAGACTACTATTTCCATTAGCTTTTCTTTTACTAAAAAGTTTCCAAAAATCCTTAGGTTTTTTTGTGCCTCATATTTTCTATTTCTTTTATTATATTTATATTGTTGTTTCTTTTTCGAAACTACTTTCTTATATATTGATTTAAACTGGTGTAATGATAATCTACGTTCTTCTGACTTTTGGCTATTAAATAACTTTAATGCTTTTAAATACTCTTGTTTAGCATGCACACATTCCAGGTCAAACCATTCAGCTTTTTTAAAGTGAGACTCTTCTGATTGCTTTACATGTTTTAATACACATTTCCGCTCAAACGAAGGTTTAGCAGCACAATTGATTAAATTAGTAAAATCAGAAATACAGTTATTTATATTAGATATACTCAAATCATGTAATGAATTACTAATATCATTTAATTTAGGTAAATTACCAATAATAATCTGTCTAAATGATTCCCTTTCAGTGCCCCTCCATTTAATATAACGGAAATGTGTACTGCGTTGTAAAACATTTTCAATAACACAGCAATGTATATTAAATGATATAGGTGCATGATCTGACCATTTATAAAATTATGTACCATAAAATCGGATAATTAACTAAAGTGTTGCTGCTTTAATAGTAAATAGTCAATAACACTGGAACCAGCGTATATGTAAAAACACCAATGTTATTGTCCTGATACAGTCGACCGTTAGCTATTCTTAGCCCAGTAGCTTTACACAAGTCAATCAGTTTATTACCATGACCATTACACACTGTGTCCATTGACCGCCTCTCTAATGGTATGTCTACAGTATAGTCAACTGTCATGAGTATATTTCATTGATATATAAAACGGTATTGGACTTGAAAGTGACGCAATAACTTAGAGACATATGAAGCGCTTATCGTCTAGTTCTATGTTACTATGAATAACTGTGACAAATTTGTCTTAATAACTTGACGTGTGTGACTTTACATTTGTCTTATATTCATAACATGTTGATACATTCTGTACAAGTTATAGTATCTATACATTGTTTATTAAGCACATCATCTATATATTTTATATATCTTAACTTTCCATTACGGCACCACACGTCTTTTATTTGATTGTTCGTGCATTAAAAAGTGTATCACAATAATTTTGTCGAAGACGAAAAAATAAAACCTAAAATTACCAAAGCCATTTTTGGCGTCTGTAGTTTTTTTCTTGCCTTATAACGATAATTAACGTTGAAGCTTTCGGAAAATGCAGCTAGTTTTTCTAATAACAGGTATTTTCATAACATGCCTTTAATTAAATCTGAGCACTTTCCTCTCAGTTGGAACTATCAAGCAACCTTACACTTGGATGCTATTATTGTTGCTGCAAACTGATTGTTTGGAGTTTTTATAATGTTTACAATTCCTGGCATGAACTGTTACATGAACAGTTATCATATTACTAACATGCAAATTCATTTGTACGATGATTATATATACAGTTGATGTGGCTATAGCAGATCACTAACAACATTACTTGTATACGAGTTAAAAAAACGCCGTTAAGAACAGTAATTTTAAATGGGAATAAGGTGAAAGGTTAAGTGGGTAGGCGGTCCCGGCGACACGATAAGGTGCGAATATGCCGTAAAAAGTAACAATCAAAGTAAATATAAGTGTTGTTTTTTTCCTTTTCCTATACATTTTAGAATGCGAAATCTTAACACAATCCGATATTCACCTTACTTAAAACAAATATTAGAAATTATTTATTCGAAAACCTATTTAGTAAGTACCGGAAATTAGGTAGCTAAGATAGAAGACACTTTAGAAACATTGGCTCAAACAAGTTTAAGCCATGATTGGACAATATGACGGGGTCGTGATAAAATCCGGATGAATGTGCAGACCTTTAAATAAATACGTTTTCAGTGAAATTGTTTATATCAATACCTCTATGCAGATAACTTAAAAATAATGTGATATTTTATAATATGCTGACCATATTCATTTTTAACAAGATATATATACTTGACTCTTCAATTTTGTGCAAGTATAAAATCGGATTACTTCATGGGTTAAGGGTTACAGAATTACTACAATAAAGTAAGAAGGGGGCATCTAAAACAAAACAAAAAACACAGTGTTCTCATGTGAAATGCAACAACACATTATTGTATTGAAAGAAACTCATCGAACGTGGACATTACTATTTGCTTCTTTTGTCCAAATACATATCCCATTAACAGCCAGACAATCTGTTCCGAACTGGCTGATATTCTTCTCCTGAATTTGAGAAGCACACGTTTCTTTCTGACCATTAATGTAAACCATAGAATGTTTTGTTAATGTTGCCAATGTTACATTCCCTCAGTCTGTATGTTTCATGACATTATATATATATATATATATATATATGGAATAATAAGTTCTCCCGAGCCGAATAAACTATAATGATATCTGCTACTGACTTATAATTCCATTTATCCCGTCATTCAATTTTCAATAACACTTTTAAAATTTACGCATATAAATCATATGTTGTTGTTTTGTAATTTGTAAAAAAAATAACTTCTCCCTCAAAAAGTTTCTAACGGCCGAAATACCACATAAAAAAGAGTCCCATAAGTCATTGCTGTTTTTATAAAAGTAAGTCATCAAAAAGAAAAAATATCACTTGAATTGAGAGCATACAGTATATATTTTTTTATTTTTCAATATTCCGTATTTTTTTTATTTTTTTTAACATTCCGTATTTATCTGTAGAAATAAATACATCATCTGACACGATAATAATCAGCTAACGAAAAAGCTCAGTAGGATAACGTGTCAGTATTTCGCGTTGGAAAGTAGCGGACCCGGTTCAAATCCACCTGACGACAAGTTTTTTTTGTTTTTTTTCAAAACTTTTTTTTTATTAAATCCACGTAAATTATTAAAGGTATTAAAAATACATCTAAATTGACAGATTTTCAGCAAAATGAAAACAATACCAATTATAATGAATAAATTAAACTTGACGAAACGTTCTTTTAAAAGTAGTTTCTTGACCTTACATATTCATACACCTACTGACCTAATAAACCTAAGTTTATTTGACCTCCCTTTATTAGGTCAGTAGAGGGCGTAGTGACGGGATAAATAAATAAATAAATATATATGTATTTATCCCGTCACTACTCTTAAAACAAATATATATACATATATATATATATTTGTTTTGAGATAGAATTACCTTGGTTGATACGAAAACAGACAGGAAAATCCAGTCTCCTTACCAATAAATATAAGGCAAAAGGTATATATCACTGTGAATATGGACCTGAATAGTGAAATCTGAAAAAGACAGTCTTTTCAATGCTTTAAAATTAAAAATATTTTATAAATACCTTTTTCGTGATAGTAGTTCTTTTATTTTGTTTTTAAAAAGAAGTTCACCATTTTTTGTAATGGATTTTTGTTACTTTGCATTGAAAGTTGAAACAGTGGTAATTATATAAGTTGTAGTCTCATTTCCCTGAATGCGAAATAAATGTCATTGTTTATGGAAAACAAATGGCTTTATTAACCTAAAACGAAAATGGAAACGTCATTTTAGCACCATTGTCTTTAATTTTTTACTTTTCTGAATAATGTCAATCATGAATGATGTCATGTTTGCCTGTAAAAAATGACATATTCCTGTTAGATTTAAATAAGGTTGTCAATTATATACTCAAAAATGCAACATTTTGTCAGGCACAAGATGGAGAAAAAGTGGTTATGTACTTGGTTTATTAAAATGTTATTAAACAAAAAAGAACATAAATGGAATGTTGAAATATTTTTAAGGATTAAAGAATGACAGAAAATAACGGATTGTATAAAGCAAGCATTCAAACTTAATTGAATAAAAGTATTAAAATCAATGAAATATATAGTCAGAATAAACACAATATGAATTCGACACAGGAAAATGGCCCATTTCTGACACTGTTTGAAATGAAGATATTTTAATATATGACCCTCTAGGATCGATCCATTTTCATTCCTCAATTAAGAAAAGCTGCAGTTTCTCAAAAAAGTCTAAACAACTTTCATCTACAAGCTACACACTTACACCTTTTTCATATGGCGAACATCACTCTAGAATTGAAAGCTCTATTCTACACATATGTATTTGTCAGGAACATTTTCTCCCGTAAATAGCATGGGAATGTGCCTTCTGTCCTGTCTTTCCATAAAGAAATAAAATAATGTGGTTAGCATGTGGAAGTGGCTTATCTAGTTTCATTAGCTTTTATAAGGTTATATAATGTTGCCTGTTAAATAATCGTGTAGGTGACAAAGTCTTGAATTTCTATCAGGAAAGTTAAACCCACCTATCGTTACCTGCTTTTTGCGAGAATATGTTGCTGTGAGACAATGGAACCAATATTAGACTTCACGGTTTGAATGGAGGATTGTATGGGTATCTTTGTAAAATTAATGCTTATCTAGTCTTCGTGATATGGATTAAATAAACGCACGATTAATCAGTGACAAATTGCATTTATTTGCTCATCATTATGACTTATATAAGTGTCAGCAAACTCTAACAAAGACAAACAAATGTGTTTAAACATACTTCAAACGAGACAGTACCTAATGAAATATTCATTTTGTCACACCTTACTTCAGTTACCCCATATCAAGAGATTCTATTTCACTCAAAACAGAACACTTTTTTGACTCTAGTCCTTCCGGTTATAATTATGCGGTTGGGTTACTAGGATGGCAACATCTTAAATGAGGAACTAGACAGCCTTGACCTTTATGTATTCTCTCTCTGTTTTAGTTAGGTAATCATACATGACGTGTAATCACAACTTGAATCCGTATTTTGTATTTATCACACAGTTGACCTTGTGTGTTGTTTTTTTTTTTTAATTTCATACACCCATTTTAATTTACACCAGTGTAATACACATTTTCAAGCAATTGACTGGTTAAATTCATATTTGTGGCGGCTGTTACTTATTCATAGGCCAAATATCGAGAGTGACTGTAGAGGAAAGGATAACACCATTCAGACGAAATGTTTACTTTTGACTACATAATACATTTATCGGCGTCTAACAGACGCATCATATTAAATAGCAAACAGCCTTTATAGTTCACAATGCCTTGAAGACAAGTTGCAAGTGTCCAAACATCAATAAATTAACATTCTAACAGCATCAAGAAGGGAATGGCTAGACATGGTCGCTTCATGCCAACCCCCACCCCCACCCCGCCAGAAAAAAACCCCAAACAAACAAAAACACACACACAAATCGTATCATATACCACGGGGCCAAAACAAGAGATTCTTGAAATGATATGTAACTTAAATTCTAAATTATCAATTCCCAAATCAGCAATACTCAGCTCATAAAATTCTTATTCATCCTAAAAAGGACGACAACTAGGCACCAATATGATCCTAAACCATCTCATGACATAATGTTTCCCAGAATGCATATCTCACATGGTGGTTTCAACACTTAATGTTTTGCTGCAAATATGATTCCAACACCCAGCACTAAACTAGCGCCTATTACTTTACAGTCCAACAAGAGCACACACGAATTATATCAATAAATGGTGTGTCAAGTGTATAGTCGTCTGACTAAATGTAGAGCCTTCAAGCCATTTACTGCAGTACATAATTATGGAAGTTTTTGTGTCTTTGGTGACGCAGTTGATACTTACAAGTTTTCAAACAGTTTTAGATATTGCTGCCAAGTTTTTCTATTGTGTGGACAAGGATAAGTTGATTTTCCTTTTAAAATAAAATTAGTAATATCAATAGAACGACAAACTTTTGTTCCTTGGAATATTTAGATATCTGTCTCTTTCCGCACAAAGATCATGAGATGCAAGCCTAAATTTCTCAGCATCGATCGAAAACTTCACTTGTCATTTCTAATTATTTGTTACGTGAAGGTCTTTCCTGAAAAATATGTATGTTTCTACTCTAACTGAAGCATGTACGGACTATTACCTTGCTTGAAAATAAATATAATTCTTTGTTTTATATAGCATTGCTTTTAATAGTTAGTTTCACACTGCGTGTATCCGACACCTAGATATCCTGTTAATTCCACCTTTATTTTTACCTCTAGTCACTGTATGGTATGTATAAATGACGCTCATTAGAAGATTGTGTTGTTTTCAGGTTGTGAAAGCCCAGAGAGTTGCTACGTTTTTCAACCCAGTATCACTCGTTTTCTTGAAACAATTAGTACATCTCCGTACATCTATTTGTGGTTATTTACGTCATGAGTATATTTCACTGATATATAAAACGGTAATGGACTTAAAAGTGACGCAATAAATTAGAGACATATGAAGCGCTTATCGTCTAGTTCTATGTTACTATGTATAACTGTGACAAATTTGTCTTAATAACTTGACGTGTGTGACTTTACATTTGTCTATAGTTATAGTATCTATACATTGTTTATTAAGCACATCATCTATATATTTTATATATCTTAACTTTCCATTTAGGCACCACACGTCTTTTATTTGATTGTTCGTGCATTAAAAAGTGTATCACCATAATTTTGTCGAAGACGAAAAAAAACACCCTAAAATTACCAAAGCCAGGTTTGGCGTCCGTAGTTTTTTTTCTTGCCTTATAACGATAATTAACGCTGAAGCTTTCGGAAAATGCATCTAGTTTTTCTAATAACAGGTATTTTCATAACATGCCTTTAATTAAATCTGAGCACTTTCCTCTCAGTTGGAACTATCAAGCAACCTTACACTTGGATGCTATTATTGTTGCTGTAAACTGATTGTTTGGAGTTTTTATAATGTTTACAATTCCTGGCATGAACTGTTACATGAACAGTTATCATATTACTAACTTGCAAATTCATTTGTACACTGATTATATATACAGTTGATGTGGACATAGCAGATCACTAACAACATTACTTGTATACGAGTTAAAAAAACGCCGTTAAGAACAGTAATTTTAAATGGGAATAAGGTGAAAGGTTAAGTGGGTAGGCGGTCCCGGCGACACGATAAGGTGCGAATATGCCGTAAAAAGTAACAATCAAAGTAAATATAAGTGTTGTTTTTTTCCTTTTCCTATACATTTTAGAATGTGAAATCTTAACACAATCCGATATTCACCTTACTTAAAACAAATATTAGAAATTATTTATTCGAAAACCTATTTAGTAAGTACCGGAAATTAGGTAGCTGAGATAGAAGACACTTTAGAAACATTGGCTCAAACAAGTTTAAGCCATGATTGGACAATATGTCGGGGTCGTGATAAAATCCGGATGAATGTGCAGACCTTTAAATAAATACGTTTTTAGTGAAATTGTTTGTATCAATACCTCTATGCAGATAACTTAAAAATAATGTGATATTTTATAATATGCTGACCATATTCATTTTTAACAAGATATATATACTTCACTATTCAATTTTGTGCAAGTATAAAATCGGATTACTTCATGGGTTAAGGGTTACAGAATTACTACAATAAAGTAAGAAGGGGGCATCTAAAAACAAAAAAAAAACCACAGTGTTCTCATGTGAAATGCAACAACAAATTATTGTATTGAAAGAAACTCATCTAACGTGGACATTACTATTTGCTTCTTTTGTCCAAATACATATCCCATTAACAGCCAGACAATCTGTTCCGAACTGGCTGATATTCTCCTGAATTTGAGAAGCACACGTTTCTTTCTGACCATTAATGTAAACAATAGAATGTTTTGTTAATGTTGCCAATGTTACATTCCCTCAGTCTGTATGTTTCATGACATTATATATATATATATATATATATATATATATATATATATATATATATATATATATATATATATGGAATAATAAGTTCTCCCGAGCCGAATAAACTATAATGATATCTGCTACTGACTTATAATTCCATTTATCCCGTCATTCAATTTTCAATAACACTTTTAAAATTTACGCATATAAATCATATGTTGTTGTTTTGTAATTTGTAAAAAAAATAACTTCTCCCTCAAAAAGTTTCTAACGGCCGAAGTACCACATAAAAAAGAGTCCCATAAGTCATTGCTGTTTTTATAAAAGTAAGTCATCAAAAAGAAAAAATATCACTTGAATTGAGAGCATACAGTATATATTTTTTTATTTTTCAATATTCCGTATTTTTTATTTTTTTTAATATTCCGTATTTATCTGTAGAAATAAATACATCATCTGACACGATAATAATCAGCTAACGAAAAAGCTCGGTAGGATAACGTGTCAGTATTTCGCGTTGGAAAGTAGCGGACCCGGTTCAAATCCACCTGACGACAAGTTTTTTTGTTTTTTTTTCAAAACTTTTTTTTTTTATTAAATCCACGTTAATTATTAAAGGTATTAAAAATACATCTAAATTGACAGATTTTCAGCAAAATGAAAACAATACCAATTATAATGAATAAATTAAACTTGACGAAACGTTCTTTTAAAAGTAGTTTCTTGACCTTACATATTCATACACCTACTGACCTAATAAACCTAAGTTTATTTGACCTCCCTTTATTAGGTCAGTAGAGGGCGTAGTGACGGGATAAATAAATATATATATATATATATATATATATATATATATATATATATATATATATATATATATATATATATATGTATTTATCCCGTCACTACTCTTAAAACAAATATATATACATATATATATATATTTGTTTTGAGATAGAATTACCTTGGTTGATACGAAAACAGACAGGAAAATCCAGTCTCCTTACCAATAAATATAAGGCAAAAGGTATATATCACTGTGAATATGGACCTGAATAGTGAAATCTGAAAAAGACAGTCTTTTCAATGCTTTAAAATTAAAAATATTTTATAAATACCTTTTTCGTGATAGTAGTTCTTTTATTTTGTTTTTAAAAAGAAGTTCACCATTTTTTGTAATGGATTTTTGTTACTTTGCATTGAAAGTTGAAACAGTGGTAATTATGTAAGTTGTAGTCTCATTTCCCTGAATGCGAAATAAATGTCATTGTTTATGGAAAACAAATGGCTTTATTAACCTAAAACGAAAATGGAAACGTCATTTTAGCACCATTGTCTTTAATGTATTACTTTTCTGAATAATGTCAATCATGAATGATGTCATGTTAGCCTGTAAAAAATGGCATATTCTTGTTAGATTTAAATAAGGTTGTCAATTATATACTCAAAAATGCAACATTTTGTCAGGCACAAGATGGAGAAAAAGTGGTTATGTACGTAGTTTATTAAAATGTTATTAAACAAAAAAGAACATAAATGGAATGTTCAAATATTTTTAAGGATTAAAGAATGACAGAAAAAAACGGGTTGTATAAAGCAATCATTCAAAATTAATTGAATAAACGTATTAAAATCAATGACATATATTGTCAGAATAAACACAATATGAATTGGACACAGGAAAATGGCCCATTTCTGACTCTGTTTGAAATGAAGATATTTAATATATGACACACTAGGATCGATCCATTTTCATTCCACAATTAAGAAAAGCTGAATTTTTCAAAAAGATCTATAAAACTTTCATCCACAAGCTGTTTATACTGTTGTGTTTGTACACTGTAACATGTGTTATATTCACTTATGTATGTGGGTTAGTGTACTTGAATTAAATATTGCGAAAAACTTATATTGATGCTATATCTCTTCTAAGGTTAATCTTTCTATAGATTTTCGTCAGAAGTGGAAGTTATTATCATAGCTAAACGAAAAAATAGCCAAGTGTTCATCAATGGAATATTTTAAGAGATTGGTTGCCAAAAGAGGGCAATTTATATGTTCATTTTGAAAGACTTAAATCTCACATTTCACACGCATAATTAAACTATATTAGAACAATGCTCCTGCTGTGCTAGGAACAATTTTGCTGAAATCTAATTGAAATAGAACATTTAGTGCTTGATTAATGTCATTATGTCATGATCTTGGCAGTTCACAAGCTCAAGTTATCTTTATAGCATGGGACTAAAACTAAAGCATATACCTTTTCTTTGTTAGACAAAAACAGATGGGACTAGTAATGTATATGTAGATTACAAGCGGCTGGTCAAACGATGTTGCCGGCTCTAAATCCAGTTAGGCTTAGTTATGTTACGTTATTTAAAACAAATACACGACACATAAGAATGGTAAGCATGTGGTCAAAAGGAGGATGGTTGTGTAAGTCTTCACAGAGCAACATGATAATTTATAAGTCGTGGAACACGGCGCAAAAAAAATAACATAACGATGTTGATGTGAATGCGGAAAAAGTTTAATACAGCCTATTAAATGAAGAAATTATTTTATTTGATGACATTAAACACACAAGCTCCGAGAAACATTTGGCACCACATATGTCTTCCTAGACAGTCCATTACTCCAAGACAATTGCAACACATGGTCCGCTTCACACTAAAATAGGTCTTTAAGTCCTCTTATGTTTCGTTCGACCACGCCTTTTGAAGTCAAACCATTTAAGTCATTTGAGAAGGATATATATATATATGGCTAGCATTGGACAGATGTGTGTTATAGATATATCAGTTATACAGATATATCAGTTAGTTACCAGTAGTAGGGCAGAGGCTTTAGGTACTTGTCACCACCAACAAAAAACCCGATCCTTTACATGCATGAATACTATACAGTGATTTAAAACTGTTAATTTGCATTTTGTATTTAATTGACGATGGTCTCAGAAAGTTTTACAGACAAATAGTGTATTCAAAAGATAATTTTCCTTGTGAGTTGCATTATTGACTGATAATACATATACATACGTAAGGTCAGGATCAGATCGATGCATAATAAAGAGGCATGTAAGTAATAAACCGTGGTCATCTATCGCCAGAAATTGCCACTTCTTTTTCCAATTTCATACTGAATGCCCAAGGCCGACCAGCCAAACAATGACTGGTTAATTTATATGACTAGCCATTCTGCTTCTTAGAGCGCCAATAAATTATATCACTAAGAACAGATTAAGACATGTCATTTTCGGATGAAAGTTACACAAAAAGCCAATAAGAAATCCTGTTAGATTTTTGAAGATTAGATTGTGTATATCTCGTCTCAGTGTTTTGTCACTTTCAAATTAACATGTGTATGCGTGTGTTTGTGCGTGCGTGTGTGTGTGCTTTTGTCTGGTGTCAGTTAAATTTTCAGAATATGTATGTGCTAGTTCCCACACAGCCTTTTAAATGATACTTTGAAAAAAAATGTTATGGATGTAGTTACATGAAAAATTTAAGTGCTCGGAAGCGCTGTTTGTGCGATGTAGGTTTGACCCAGCACGCGATTACGGTTTTTCAAACAATGGTCCAAATTCGTAATCCATAGATTGGAAAGCAGGCAAGTCTTCAGCAAACATCGGATAATAGAAACCATTTTATTAAACATTTAATACTTTCTATATGATTTTGCCTTTAAATTTTGCTTGGTTGTTAAAATATTTACAGAATATTGTTGTACTTCTTAAGGCTTTTTAATTTCACATCGTCAAAGCAGCGTGCAGTTAATGAGACTTTTGGTAGTATTAAACGGTATTATTGACTGTCTTTATTATTTTCTGCCTTAACTAAACACATTGAAAATGAAGACAAAAGAACAGGAAAGTAAAATATAAAACCAGTTGATTTTTTCTATACATAAGTGTAACTTCATTGAATAATTGCTCATACACAATTAGTCTCGAGATGAAAGAGGGGACAACAAAACAAATATATATAAAGAAACTACAAAAGGTTTGGACAATTTGGACAAAGTACAGCATAACAAGATAGATATGTAACAGCCTGAAATAAAAAAAAGACGGTTTTCGGTTATTTCAAATGGCAATAGGTGTTTCTTTTGGTTCATGGTGTTAATATATTAAGTAGTAAAACTATATCCTGCACGAAAGCCATTTCAAACATTGTGTGTCTGAACAACATCTAAAGGGTTTGTAGTGTAGGTACTTTAGTTGGGAGACTGTTTAAATTGGAGTTTTGGACACTCGAGTGAGATTGTAGGTACTGTTTGCAGTCCATCGTATACGTTAACAGCCTTAGCCTTTGCTGTTAAGAATCTTAGCGATTTAATGTAAATATTGAGGATAAATACTGCAAAAGTAAAACGTTTTAGGTGATTATTTGACTATTCTTGTCTTTTCAATAAGTATTATTTTAAATTCTATATAACAAGAAATTCATTATATGTTAGGAAGTCTCCTTGTGAGTTTGTCACATCAATTATGTATGATATACATTATCTTTTTGAAAAGAAACAATAGATATAGCATATTAAAATAAAAAAGTTTGGATGTTTAATTTCTAGTTTTAAAAATCCATTTTTCTTCATATTAGTCGACCGTTTTATTTATATGAATTTAATGATGACAAGATTGTTAGAACATAAAACATTTTCATAACACATTCAGGATATTGTTGCATAATCGTACAACGTTCAATTTAATCATTTGAACCTTACATAAAATAGCACTTACTTTATTAAGTTCGATCATCCGGATCAGGAAAGAAAAATCTTAGTGGTTAAATTCTGAAAGAGTAATACTTCTAATTACGAAAAGCTTTCCGAATGAGGTTAAAGTCCTTTTATTTCAGGCAATCAAGAGATTTGTAATATATTGTATTTTAGGTACATTATGACTACATGTACAAGTAATTTAGTTAATATTTGTTGCAAAACGTAATTTCTAACACTTTAACCTTGCTTGACTCAAAGTATCTATCACACTCAAAGAATTTCAAAACATTTTAATGTAAACAGGATATAATCCAATCCAGACACAGTCTTTTTTTCTGTTTTTTTTTATACAGGCCGGACATGTTGGTATAGAATTTAAACCATTAAGGACTGTATGTACAGTAACCATTAAGGACTGTTTGTACAGTAACCATTAAGGACTGTTTGTACAGTAACCATTAAGAACTGTTTGTACAGTAACCATTAAGGACTGTTTGTACAGTAACCATTAAGAACTGTTTGTACAGTAACCATTAAGGACTGTTTGTACAGTAACCATTAAGGACTGTTTGTACAGTAACCATTAAGGACTGTTTGTACAGTAACCATTAAGGACTGTTTGTACAGTAACCATTAAGGACTGTTTGTACAGTAACCATTAAGGACTGTTTGTACAGTAACCATTAAGAACTGTTTGTACAGTAACCATTAAGGACTGTTTGTACAGTAACCATTAAGAACTGTTTGTACAGTAACCATTTAGGACTGTTTGTACAGTAACCATTTAGGACTGTTTGTACAGTAACCATTAAGGACAGTTTGTACAGTAACCATTAAGAACTGTTTGTACAGTAACCATTTAGGACTGTTTGTACAGTAACCATTTAGGACTGTTTGTACAGTAACCATTTAGGACTGTTTGTCAGTAACCATTAAGGACTGTTTGTACAGTAACCATTAAGGACTGTTTGTACAGTAACCATTAAGGACTGTTTGTACAGTAACCATTAAGGACTGTTTGTACAGTAACCATTAAGGACTGTTTGTACAGTAACCATTAAGAACTGTTTGTACAGTAACCATTAAGGACTGTTTGTACAGTAACCATTAAGAACTGTTTGTACAGTAACCATTAAGGACTGTTTGTACAGTAACCATTAAGAACTGTTTGTACAGTAACCATTAAGGACTGTTTGTATAGTAACCATTAAGGACTGTTTGTACAGTAACCATTAAGGACTGTTTGTACAGTAACCATTAAGGACTGTTTGTACAGTAACCATTTAGGACTGTTTGTACAGTAACCATTAAGGACTGTTTGTACAGTAACCATTAAGGACTGTTTGTACAGTAACCATTAAGGACTGTTTGTACAGTAACCATTTAGGACTGTTTGTACAGTAACCATTAAGGACTGTTTGTACAGTAACCATTAAGGACTGTTTGTACAGTAACCATTAAGGACTGTTTGTACAGTAACCATTAAGGACTGTTTGTACAGTAACCATTAAGGACTGTTTGTACAGTAACCATTTAGGCCTGTTTGTACAGTAACCATTAAGGACTGTTTGTACAGTCACCATTAAGGACTGTTTGTACAGTAACCATTTAGGCCTGTTTGTACAGTAACCATTAAGGACTGTTTGTACAGTAACCATTAAGGACTGTTTGAAGAGTAACCATTTAGGCCTGTTTGTACAGTAACCATTAAGGACTGTTTGTACAGTAACCATTTAGAACTGTTTGTACAGTAACCATTAAGGACTGTTTGTACAGTAACCATTAAGGATTGTTTGTACAGTAACCATTAAGGACTGTTTGTACAGTAACCATTAAGGACTGTTTGTACAGTAACCATTAAGGACTGTTTGTACAGTAACCATTAAGGACTGTTTGTACAGTAACCATTAAGGACTGTTTGTACAGTAACCATTAAGGACTGTTTGTACAGTAACCATTAAGGACTGTTTGTACAGTAACCATTAAGGACTGTTTGTACAGTAACCATTAAGGACTGTTTGTACAGTAACCATTAAGGACTGTTTGTACAGTAACCATTAAGGACTGTTTGTACAGTAACCATTTAGGCCTGTTTGTAAGTAACCATTAAGGACTGTTTGTACAGTAACCATTTAGAACTGTTTGTACAGTAACCATTAAGGACTGTTTGTACAGTAACCATTAAGGACTGTTTGTACAGTAACCATTAAGGACTGTTTGTACAGTAACCATTAAGGACTGTTTGTACAGTAACCATTAAGGACTGTTTGTACAGTAACCATTAAGGACTGTTTGTACAGTAACCATTAAGGACTGTTTGTACAGTAACCATTTAGGACTGTTTGTACAGTAACCATTAAGGACTGTTTGTACAGTAACCATTAAGGACTGTTTGTACAGAGTAACCATTAAGGACTGTTTGTACAGTAACCATTAAGGACTGTTTGTACAGTAACCATTAAGGACTGTTTGTACAGTAACCATTAAGGACTGTTTGTACAGTAACCATTAAGGACTGTTTGTACAGTAACCATTAAGGACTGTTTGTACAGTAACCATTAAGGACTGTTTGTACAGTAACCATTAAGGACTGTCTGTACAGTAACCATTTAGGACTGTTTGTACAGTAATCATTTAGGACTGTTTGTACAGTAATCATTTAGGACTGTTTGTACAGTAACCATTTAGGACTGTTTGTACAGTAACCATTAAGGACTGTTTGTACAGTAACCATTTAGGACTGTTTGTACAGTAACCATTAAGGACTGTTTGTACAGTAACCATTAAGGAATGTTTGTACAGTAACCATTTAGGACTGTTTGTACAGTAACCATTTAGGACTGTTTGTACAGTAATCATTTAGGACTGTTTGTACAGTAATCATTTAGGACTGTTTGTACAGTAACCATTTAGGACTGTTTGTACAGTAACCATTAAGGACTGTTTGTACAGTAACCATTTAGGACTGTTTGTACAGTAACCATTAAGGACAGTTTGTACAGTAACCATTAAGGAATGTTTGTACAGTAACCATTTAGGACTGTTTGTACAGTAACCATTTAGAACTGTTTGTACAGTAACCATTAAGGACTGTTTGTACAGTAACCATTTAGGACTGTTTGTACAATAACCATTTAGGACTGTTTGTACAGTAACCATTTAGGACTGTTTGTACAGTAACCATTAAGGACTGTTTGTACAGTAACCATTAAGGACTGTTTGTACAGTAACCATTTAGGACTGTTTGTACAATAACCATTTAGGACTGTTTGTACAGTAACCATTAAGGACTGTTTGTACAGTAACCATCAAGGAATGTTTGTACAGTAACCATTTAGGACTGTTTGTACAGTAACCATTAAGGACTGTTTGTACAGTAACCATTTAGGACTGTTTGTACAATAACCATTTAGGACTGTTTGTACAGTAACCATTTAGGACTGTTTGTACAGTAACCATTTAGGACTGTTTGTACAGTAACCATTAAGGACTGTTTGTACAGTAACCATTTAGGACTGTTTGTACAATAACCATTTAGGACTGTTTGTACAGTAACCATTAAGGACTGTTTGTACAGTAACCATTTAGGACTGTTTGTACAGTAACCATTAAGGACTGTTTGTACAGTAACCATTTAAGGACTGTTTGTACAGTAACCTAGGACGTTGTACGTACCATTAGGACTGTTTGTACAGTAACCATTAAGGACTGTTTGTACAGTAACCATTAGGACTGTTTGTACAGTAACCATTAAGGACTGTTTGTACAGTAACCATTAAGGACTGTTTGTACAGTAACCATTAAGGACTGTTTGTACAGTAACCATTTAGGACTGTTTGTACAGTAACCATTTAGGACTGTTTGTACAGTAACCATTTAGGACTGTTTGTACAAGTAACCATTTAGGACTGTTTGTACAGTAACCATTTAGGACTGTACAATAACCATTTAGGACTGTTTGTACAGTAACCATTAAGGACTGTTTGTACAGTACCCATTTAGGACTGTTTGTACAGTAACCATTAAGGACTGTTTGTAAAGTAACCATTAAGGACTGTTTGTACAGTAACCATTTAGGACTGTTTGTACAGTAACCATTAAGGACTGTTTGTACAGTAACCATTTAGGACTGTTTGTACAATAACCATTTAGGACTGTTTGTAGAGTAACCATTAAGGACTGTTTGTACAGTAACCATTAAGGAATGTTTGTACAGTAACCATTTAGGACTGTTTGTACAGTAACCATTAAGGACTGTTTGTACAGTAACCATTTAGGACTGTTTGTACAAAAACCATTTAGGACTGTTTGTACAGTAACCATTAAGGACTGTTTGTACAGTAACCATTAAGGAATGTTTGTACAGAAACCATTAAGGACTGTTTGTACAGTAACCATTTAGGACTGTTTGTACAGTACCCATTGAGGACTGTTTGTAGAGTAACCATTAAGGACTGTTTGTACAGTAACCATTTAGGACTGTTTGTACAGTAACCATTAGAGACTGTTTGTACAGTAACCATTAAGGACTGTTTGTAAAGTAACCATTAAGGACTGTTTGTACAGTAACCATTAAGGACTGTTTGTACAGGAACCATTAAGGACTGTTTGTACAGTAACCATTTAGGACTGTTTGTACAGTAACCATTAAGGAATGTTTGTACAGTAACCATTAAGGACTGTTTGTACAGTAACCATTTAGGACTGTTTGTACAGTACCCATTTAGGACTGTTTGTACAGTAACCATTAAGGACTGTTTGTACAGTAACCATTTAGGACTGTTTGTACAGTAACCATTAGAGACTGTTTGTACAGTAACCATTAAGGACTGTTTGTACAGTAACCATTTAGGACTGTTTGTACAGTAACCATTATGGACTGTTTGTACACTAACCATTAAGGACTGTTTGTACAGTAACCATTTAGGACTGTTTGTACAGTAACCATTTAGGACTGTTTGTACAGTAACCATTAAGGACTGTTTGTACAGTAACCATTTAGGACTGTTTGTACAGTAACCATTTAGGACTGTTTGTACAGTAACCATTAAGGATTGTTTGTACAGTAACCATTTAGGACTGTTTGTACAGTAACCATTTAGAACTGTTTGTACAGTAACCATTAAGGCCTGTTTGTACAGTAACCATTTAGGACTGTTTGTACAGCAACCATTAAGGACTGTTTGAACAGTAACCATTTAGGACTGTTTGTACAGTAACCATTTAGGACTGTTTGTACAGTAACCATTAAGGACTGTTTGTACAGTAACCATTTAGGACTGTTTGTACAGTAACCATTAAGGACTGTTTGTACAGTAACCATTTAGGACTGTTTGTACAGTAACCATTAAGGACTGTTTGTACAGTAACCATTTAGGACTGTTTGTACAGTAACAATTTAGGACTGTTTGTACAGTAACCATTTAGGACTGTTTGTACAGTAACCATTTAGGACTGTTTGTACAGTAACCATTTAGGACTGTTTGTCAGTAACCATTTAGGACTGTTTGTACAGTAACCATTTAGGACTGTTTGTACAGTAACCATTTAGGACTGTTTGTACAGTAACCATTTAGGACTGTTTGTACAGTAACCATTTAGGACTGTTTGTACAGTAACCATTTAGGACTGTTTGTACAGTAACCATTTAGGACTCTTTGTACAGTAACCATTTAGGACTCTTTGTACAGTAACCATTTAGGACTGTTTGTACAGTAACCATTAATGACTGTTTGTACAGTAACCATTTAAGACTGTTTGTACAGTACCCATTTAGAACTGTTTGTACAGTAACCATTTAGGACTATTTGTACAGTAACCATTTAGGACTGCTTGTACAGTAACCATTTAGGACTGTTTGTACAGTAACCATTTAGGACTGTTTGTACAGTAACCATTTAGGACTATTTGTACAGTAATAATTTAGGACTGTTTGTACAGTAACCATTAAGGACTGTTTGTACAGTAACCATTTAGGACTGTTTGTACAGTAACCATTAAGGACTGCTTGTACAGTAACCATTTAGGACTGTTTGTATAGTAACCATTTAGGACTGTACAGTAACCATTTAGGACTGTTTGTACAGTAACCATTTAGGACTGTTTGTACAGTAACCATTTAGGACTGTTTGTATAGTAACCATTAAGGACTGTTTGTACAGTAACCATTAAGGACTGTTTGTACAGTAACCATTTAGGACTGTTTGTACAGTAACCATTTAGGACTGTTTGTACAGTAACCGTTTAGGACTGTTTGTACAGTAACCATTAAGGACTGTTTGTACAGTAACCATTTAGGACTGTTTGTACAGTAACCATTTAGGACTGTTTGTACAGTAACCATTTAGGACTGTTTGTACAGTAACCATTAAGGAATGTTTGTACAGTAACCATTTAGGACTGTTTGTACAGTAACCATTTAGGACTGTTTGTACAATAACCATTAAGGACTGTTTGTACAGTAACCATTAAGGAATGTTTGTACAGTAACCATTTAGGACTGTTTGTACAGTAACCATTAAGGACTGTTTGTACAGTAACCATTTAGGACTGTTTGTACAAAAACCATTTAGGACTGTTTGTACAGTAACCATTAAGGACTGTTTGTACAGTAACCATTAAGGAATGTTTGTACAGAAACCATTAAGGACTGTTTGTACAGTAACCATTTAGGACTGTTTGTACAGTACCCATTGAGGACTGTTTGTAGAGTAACCATTAAGGACTGTTTGTACAGTAACCATTTAGGACTGTTTGTACAGTAACCATTAGAGACTGTTTGTACAGTAACCATTAAGGACTGTTTGTAAAGTAACCATTAAGGACTGTTTGTACAGTAACCATTAAGGACTGTTTGTACAGGAACCATTAAGGACTGTTTGTACAGTAACCATTAGGACTGTTTGTACAGTAACCATTAAGGACTGTTTGTAAGTAACCATTAAGGACTGTTTGTACAGTAACCATTAAGGACTGTTTGTACAGTACCATTTAGGAATGTTTGTACAGTAACCATTTAGGACTGTTTGTACAGTAAACCATTAAGGAATGTTTGTACAGTAAACCATTAGAGCCTGTTTGTACAGTAACCATTAGGACTGTTTGTACAGTAACCATTTAGGACTGTTTGTACAGTAACCATTATAGGACTGTTTGTACAGTAACCATTAGGGACTGTTTGTACAGTAACCATTTAGGACTGTTTGTACAGTTAACCATTAAGGACTGTTTGTACAGGAACCATTAGGACTGTTTGTACAGTAACCATTTTAGGACTGTTTGTACACGTAACCATTAGGACTGTTTGTACAGTAACCATTTAGGACGTTTGTTACAGTAACCATTTAGGACTGTTTGTACAGTAACCATTAAGGACTGTTTGTTACAGTAACCATTAGGCCTAGTTTGTACAGTAACCATTTAGGACTGTTGTACAGTAACCATTAAGGACTGTTTGTACAGTAACCATTAGGCTGTTTGTACAGTAACCATTTAGGACTGTTTGTACAGCAACCATTAAGGACTGTTTGTACAGTAACCATTTAGGACTGTTTGTACAGTAACCATTTAGGACTGTTTGTACAGTAACCATTAAGGACTGTTTGTACAGTAACCATTTAGGACTGTTTGTACAGTAACCATTAAGGACTGTTTGTACAGTAACCATTTAGGACTGTTTGTACAGTAACCATTAAGGACTGTTTGTACAGTAACCATTTAGGACTGTTTGTACAGTAACCATTTAGGACTGTTTGTACAGTAACCATTTAGGACTGTTTGTACAGTAACCATTTAGGACTGTTTGTACAGTAACCATTTAGGACTGTTTGTCAGTAACCATTTAGGACTGTTTGTACAGTAACCATTTAGGACTGTTTGTACAGTAACCATTTAGGACTGTTTGTACAGTAACCATTTAGGACTGTTTGTACAGTAACCATTTAGGACTCTTTGTACAGTAACCATTTAGGACTCTTTGTACAGTAACCATTTAGGACTCTTTGTACAGTAACCATTTAGGACTGTTTGTACAGTAACCATTAATGACTGTTTGTACAGTAACCATTTAAGACTGTTTGTACAGTACCCATTTAGAACTGTTTGTACAGTAACCATTTAGGACTATTTGTACAGTAACCATTTAGGACTGCTTGTACAGTAACCATTTAGGACTGTTTGTACAGTAACCATTTAGGACTGTTTGTACAGTAACCATTTAGGACTATTTGTACAGTAATAATTTAGGACTGTTTGTACAGTAACCATTAAGGACTGTTTGTACAGTAACCATTTAGGACTGTTTGTACAGTAACCATTAAGGACTGCTTGTACAGTAACCATTTAGGACTGTTTGTATAGTAACCATTTAGGACTGTACAGTAACCATTTAGGACTGTTTGTACAGTAACCATTTAGGACTGTTTGTACAGTAACCATTTAGGACTGTTTGTATAGTAACCATTAAGGACTGTTTGTACAGTAACCATTAAGGACTGTTTGTACAGTAACCATTTAGGACTGTTTGTACAGTAACCATTTAGGACTGTTTGTACAGTAACCGTTTAGGACTGTTTGTACAGTAACCATTAAGGACTGTTTGTACAGTAACCATTTAGGACTGTTTGTACAGTAACCATTTAGGACTGTTTGTACAGTAACCATTTAGGACTGTTTGTACAGTAACAATTTAGGACTGTTTGTACAGTAACCATTAAGGACTGTTTGTACAGTAACCAATTAGGACTGTTTGTACAGTAACCATTAAGGCCTGTTTGTATAGTAACCATTTAGGACTGTTTGTACAGTAACCATTTAGGACTGTTTGTACAGTAACAATTTAGGACTGTTTGTACAGTAACCATTTAGGACTGTTTGTACAGTTGTCAGCAAAATGTGAAAGTTTATATTGCCTATGTGTATACCTTTTATATAATTGTCTTTTCTTGGTAGATTTGTAAAAGTTTTAGCTCTAACAATTGAAAAATAAATAAATAAATATTGGGTCACATTGACGACATCTTTTATTATAAAATCAATCAGACAGGACATTTTACAATACAACAAGAATCAATATTCTTTCAAACCCGCGTATTTATATTTTAAAGTGGAATCAAAGTTGTACAAATTAAAGACAACAGCCATTCGATAGAGTCGAAATCTTTCTTGAAACATTAATAGAACTCCTGGTTATTTATAAAATTGTTTTATCCTAGTGTATTACTAAAAAGTTTTAATCAGTATGCTCTTTTTACTTTTTAAACAGATATTGTCCGTTCGGTTTCTTATGGGAAATCACTGAGAAGACAGTCTGTCGTTTCAATAAGTCAAGAATGCGGCAATTAATGGACGCTCACTTCGTATTTGGTTACATTTTCTGGAGCTTTAATTCTGCATAGGACAACTGCTTAGCGAATGCACATCAAATTTGAAGACAGATAACTCACATCAGCACAGTTGATGTAGTCACACAAATATTATGTACCTTGAAGCGTATGCGCTTATTTTGAGTGGCTTTAAACATTTCGGTTGAATTATGTGTTCACACTCTGTCTTTCAATTCAATTCTTCACTCAATCCTAACATTATGCTTTAGCTCCAGCATAAGAGAGGGATCACCTGTAATAAGTATATGGACGTATGGTCCTATAATGCATTATGTCTTCTTGCTTACCTTGCACTGTTTGTAAGATTGTCAATTTTCGCATTGTCCGTAATTGTCAGCCTTCTACTCTATATATAAAAGCCAACTTTGTACATTTGATATAATTGTCAACATGTTCACATTTTGTATAAATGCTAACCGTACACATTTTTATAACAGCCTGTAACATTACGCTTATTAATTTAATTATGCTCTTTTAACCTTTAAATATATATTTCCTTAATGCTTTATGTAAGTGTAAACTATATCATAGTACAATGCAACAATCGACCGCATTTTTATGGCCATATTTTAAATCTCAGAAACGGAGATATAGATTTGTTATTTGTAAGTTGCGTCACAATCAGGTTGGTGTGGATATTGCACCTTACACATCATTCTCACAAGTCGTTGGTTGGTGTTTTGAAACGTCTTTCATGTGCACGCAGAAGACATGATTCCTCATGTGCTGTTTCAAACGGAAAGATTTACCACAATGTTGACATGTGTACGGCTTCACTCCAGAATGGATCATCGTGTGTTTCCGGAGGTTGCTTCGGTCCGAGAATAACCGACCACAGTCTGGGCACGGAAATCTTTGGTCCGAATCACTTCGGTTTCCCGGGGTACAGATATTTCCAATGTAGGACGATGCGACTGAAATGGAAGGAGAGAAACACTGTAATGGAAACGCTCTAATGGGAATTCTTTCTAATTGTGACTAATTTTCGTCATAACTTGCTGTAATTATTATTTCTGTTATAGTTCGTTGTCGTAATTTAAGTTGATGGTTGTCTTTTTTTTAAAATGTCCCCATCTATTATTCATTCTAGTCATGAAATAAGCCCCACCGAAGTTTAGTACGTTATCCAATATAAAACAGTTATTTACTCAAAAAATAAACTTATCCAAACAAAACTGGATTGTACCTGGGTCACTTAATGACCTGCTATGCCAGATTCTGCAACTAAGAGACACTTAAGTATAACTAAATTCTAAAGCCTGCATTTTTATTGTAAGGGCATTGACATCAATGATCTTGAAAAAATATGACACTTGCATTATTTTAACGAGGAAAGATTCTATTTGTATCAGTATAAATAAACTGTAATAAAACTACGACATTTACTTAAAACCAATAATATGTTGGAAAAAAAGACAATTCATATATCTCGGAAAAACAACATTGGAACGAGGGGGTTAGTGGTTACAGTGCTTTCTCTTCCTTGAAGCAGAGACCTGTACACATTATTCGCACCATGAATATATATCTGCATAGAGGAATGACAACATCTACTAAAACTCGGTAAAACACAAGCATTAGAACGGAGGAATATTCATCATCAATATCTTTTCGATTGTTTTAAAAACAGCCATAACATTTAAGCAGGCATGAATACTTATTTTTGTTTAAAGGAAATCTTAACTCGCTTTAGGGTATTTATTTTGGCTGATTTGTTCAATACTTATATTTTGTATTGGCATTCTTGTCCGTTAGACATATTTCTAGATGTTTTGATGTATTTGTTTTCTAAAATTATTTTCATTTTAGTAATTATATTTAAAACATTTACGCAATCTCAAGAGAACATTGTCATTGTGGCATCTTTTTTCGGCGTAGCTGTGTACATGTAACCACACTTTTTGCTTACTTACAAAGGAGCTAACGCAAGGTCAGCCGAGGAGAATATCAAAGCGAATCTCATTAGTAGAAATTCAAGATAACACTATATACTGTATTTTTGCCCATTGCCCACCCACACCCCCGCACCGAAGTGTTACATTTTCAAAAGGTGGGCTTTTATGTTATTGTAAAAATCCAGAAAATATTCCCGACAATATTATTGTGTATAGGGCATTAAACATGACCCGATATGCACTTCTCTTTTTATTTAACCCCTATTATTACTTCGTAGCACAATGTGTAAATTATATAAACCGATTATATACCCCCACCACAACGAATCAAATTGTTGAGAATCGTGTTTTAAAGACACTTTTATATTAAGACATTTGTGGATATTATTACGAAACACCATTTTAATATTATCAATAAAGGGCACTGATCTAATTAAAACCTGAAATGATTCATCAACATGTACGACTGTGGAATGGTACTAGCAGATATTGACTAATATTCTTTAATACCCAAGGCGTATGGGCCGATAGGTACTATTCAATTAGTGTATATATGTATATAAACTGTATATGTGTAAAACAATATACATTACACTATCAAAATATTGTTTTAATGGATTGTACGACATTCTCTTGGTTATAACTGTATATCGGTTGAGTGAGTGAGTGAGTGAGTGAAAGAGAGAGAGAGAGTGGGGGGGGGGGAGAGAGAGAGAAAGAGAGAGATGGAACGTGTTAAAAGTAAGGAAAAAAGAGAAAGGAATCAAGATAAATGCTGTCAGGGGATGTAGGAAAAAAGCCGGAAGAAAGAATAAAATAAGGGTATCGTCGCTTAGTGGTTGGCAGACATTAAAACATAAACAATAAAATAAGTAGAGAATGCGCAGATGCAATTTTGTAACTGTATATGGCGAAGACACAGTTAATAGCATGAACATGGCGCATATCATTTAGAGAGTGTACATGACAAAGCCACGACTTTTTAATACATAGCAGCGACAAATTATAATTATAAACAAAATTAAAGCGACATCCACCTATTTTTTTGTGGAGGATCACCCCAGGTAAATGTCTGGTCAACTGATATGCAATTCCACAATAAGTGCTCCGCCCAGAACGGGACTCGAACCCACACGGTGGGGGCTAAGCAGTCAGCGAAGAAACAACCACTACGCCAGGGCGCCTTTTACATCGGTTAGGGTATACATATTATACAGACACAGATTAGTTAGTGGACACGGCGCAGATTGAGCTCAGTAAGTGTTTATGTCGATCACACTGTTTATGTGGTGTATAGATGCCTACACTGCTAAGCGTAATTAATGACGCAGTCAACGTTTGAGTACTATATATTTATTATTGCTAAAATATTGAACGCTACTTCTTTTTTAAAAAATGAGGTTGGGGAATGAGTTTCAGACAGAAAACTAGGCTTCAACACCGCCATACTCGTTCAATACTCCACGCGCAAAGACAACACAATGTGTTTGCAAGAAAAACATGTTTAATATCAAGTGAACTGATATAATGACCTAATCAAATATAAAAGTTTTAACCAAGATTTACTTTTTATGTAACACTTTAACAACTGTATACAGACATTATTAACTGTGTCCAGACATCCGGACAGCTAAAGTATTTATCACTGTGACTGGTTTCTAGGACGTCCTGCCAGGTGTACGGTAAACTTGTGGATTTGCAAATGAGTTGACTGTCTAAAGGCCTTCTGACAAATATCGCAGGTGTACGGTTTAAGTCCCGCATGGATCCTCTGATGGCGCCGCAGGTTGCTCCGGTCTGAGAAGCACCGCCCACATTCCACACACACGTACTCCCGACGCGCCCCAAACAACATGGAGGGATTGGTTCCAGTCAAAGTAAGGTCATGTTCGCCCAAAATTATTGCGGACTGTTCTTCAAGATCATGAGGCCAATCTGGAATTTTACAAAATACAAGATAAAACCCTCCTCATCTGCCTAAGGGAAATAGTTAACAGTTGTGTGTTAAGCTGGAAAACATGATGTTATATGCGTATTAAAGACTCATCATTGCCAATTCAGTGCATATCATCATAATGTATATATACAAAGAAAATGTACGTGAATGCCCACTATTGCCAGCTACATTATTTTCTCCATTCGCAAACCTATTGCACAAGAGGCCCCGCAATTTAATGCAATCAATACATTATGTATGTCACCAAACAGCCACCCAAAAGTACCGGGCAAGAACGCAGTATACCTATTTGTTACTTAACGCCTGATTGCCCTTAGCATGAAAGTATAAAATCTTTTTAGAACTTCAAAAATCACGTTTAAAACAACAGGGTAAAAACGTGTCGTGACACATGTTGTTTTCAATATGCCACAAATAAGAGAATAATTGCGTATAAATTTCGCCAAAGAGTCGACCGCTTACGCTTAAGTAACTACATGTACCTTGTATAAGACTCAGCATATAAACAACATTATGACGCAGCATGCGTTGACATTTGTTGACTTCAGCGCATATGACATGCGCATCGTATGCTGGTTACTACATCATTTGAGGCGCACAGTAATTTATATGTTCAATTCTCATTCAGCCTCAGTATCTTCACCAAGAGCCTGGCAATTTAAATCAATGTCCTAAATGATCACAATGGCGTCGCGCAACGCAATGAAACCAGATATGATTACAGAACTGTTGGTGCAGACAAATGATGGAACAACACCTTAAACTGTACTCTTGGGATGTAGTATGTAGCTATTGATGAACAAAGACAGGTTTTCAAGGAAATCAAAGGCAGAGATGTACATGTATATGCAATTAGAATTAGAATTAGTATCTTTACCGAAATCCTTGACAAACTGTCCTTTTCCCAATATTTTGTTCAGAAAAGGTTTGAAAGCTTTGCAAATAGAATTATCGCTATTTTTCCCTGTTATGTATCCCAGAACAGTGAGTATACGCCCGTTTTGAACACAATCTTCTAACTATTCACAAATACAATCAGGATGCTATCTTCAATTTCAACAAAGTTACAATAAATAACATGATCTATAAATCTAGTAACTAATATACATAGTGATTTCTATAATACTCCATATTTAAGGGATTGTTAAAAGAAGAATTTTGCTAGCGATAAATTATAATTATGAAGTGGTAGAAACATGGAAATACGAAATCGTAAGTCATTCAACTTACGGGCTCAAAAATGTTGTCCTAACCTTATATCACAACTTCATTATTGCATATTCAGTTAGCTTGTTCTTAATCTCTGCTTCTGTTTCCGTGAAAAACCAGGTGCATAGAACAGGCAAAATATAACAAAATTAAACAAAGCGCCGTACACATATTGTTTAAGAATTCTTCATACCTTCTTCTTGTAAGCTAATACAATTATATAAAATGCAAAATTAATTAATTAAATTAAAATAGAGATACTGTAAAAACAGACTAATAGACCAAAATAAGTACGAGGCGTAAAAATAAAATAAATTGCAAAAATAACATGTAAAGAAACTTTAAATAATAATACCTCCGAATAGTAAGAAAACAAAAATAGCAAAAATGCATCAAATTGGCAATAATGTCGATTTATACTTATATAATTTTATGGTTATAAAATTTAAGAAGCTTAAAACATATGCAAGAAGAAGTACTGAATTCTGTTTATGGAATATATATTTTCCGTTGTCTTTGATAAAGTATAAACTGCTTTTAAGCTTAACACGATATTATTGCTTTTTAACCACCTTGATTTAAACAACTTAACAGATGATAACAAAAGGGTAAATGCATTCTGACCTCACTTGTTCAGCTGATTTACCATATTTCAGTCGTGCAACATTAACATTTTGGTCGAAACGAAATATGTTTGTTCTATATTTGAATAGCAGGTGTATGCCCATCGTCGGATACCCACGGTTGATTCTATTACGTTACTCTCCATTCATCACCCGTGGGCAAATTGCTACTCATTTCGTCGCTTTGTTTACTATGAAATGCTGCAATCCGATTGGTTCGCTGAGACCATCTAGCGAATCTGCCAACCAATCAAGTTTACGCTTTCATACCACTTCGATAGCATTGTCGTAAGTTTACTTACGCACAAATTACGAGCAACGTCACTGTCTTCATGGGCAAGGATACCGATTTCGTTAACAACCGACGTGTATTTTTTAATACTTGCCCAAAGGTCTGTAAGAACATTTGTCGCGGATCGCTGACAGACATATTTTACACTTGCGATGCACTGTACCGGTCGCCATGTTTACGTTCTCAGGTCACCGTATTGATCTTCCGATTGAAGAGTATTTAATTTTGTAACCTATCATCTGTTTGGATAATGTCTGTTCTGTTCTATTCAAACAAAACGATGAAATGAGTAGCAATTTGCCCACGGGTGATGAATGAAGAGTAACGCAATAGAATCAACCGTGGGTATCCGACGATGGTGTATTCCTTCGCCAGTGCTCTTTAAAGTTAATTTATATATATATATATATATATATGTTTCATTGTCATATTTTCGTATTTCACATTTGCGAAACAATTTGGAAATTTTATGAGCATTTACTTGGGCAAGACAGCTTAGTTAAGCTTGTGCAATGTTTTGAGGTATTTCTGGGTAGATAGGATAAGTGTGGGATGGGTATTATTTCAAAACCCAAGTAAACTCATTTTTATGTCAACAAAACCAGCGTACCTGCGTAAAGGTAGTTATGCGTCAGAATGTCTCAATTTTCCGCAAAGGCTACTTGAAATTTGCCATCGGTCAACACTTGTTTTTTACTTTTACGACATTCCCGTCTACTTATTTCGCTCTGTATTTAGACTTACCTCCCCTAGAGGTCGATATCTGTAAGTCACAGGTTTTATTCTTGTCTGTATCACAGTGTAATATCGTCATTAAGCAAAAGGGTAGAACAAGAAATACAAATATTTATTTTGGAAAATGACATTTTAAGAACTTGAAGAACATAAACTGAAACACATTTAGAGCGAAGAACTAATAAATGAAATAAAATGTCCATACTCCATGTGAATTTTAAACCGCAATAACAAAAGAAAAGGTCCTAACGTAAGCACCCATTACATGCTTTCAAGCCACCTTAAATGGCCGTAAAAACGCAATGTTTCAACTATCTTAAAAATCGCTTATTGAATGGCTTTAATCCAGAACAAGCTGATTCTGTACAATCAATGAAAGGACACTGATGTCAGAAAAAGAAATAGAAACTATTCAGAATTTAAAAAACAAAAACGACCAGAAACAGACCAAGATTAAGAATGATTTAGGGGAAGATATACGTTTAATATTGCAATGTGACATTATTGTGTCCATCCATACAAGTTATCCACATTTGATATTATAAAATGCAAGTAATATGAGGTGTTGAAGGCAAACTCCATTCCACGAATAAGTCAATATACATATGATAATCTCGCATTATAAGTCGCTCATATGTGTGAAATAATTAACTCAGATTCAAGTGTTTCTTTACTCGTTTAAACCTGCTTTTATTCGCCATAGATTATACAGAGATGTTAGTGTTTCTCTTCTTTTGGAAAAACCTGGTTCAATCCGCCCTAAAACATGTAAAATGCAAATGACTGCTCTGTCATCTTGAGTTAGTTTCGCGATAGAAAGTGCATTTAACAAATGCGACTTTAGTAAAATCAACACATGAGTCTAAATAGTCTGGATTGCTTTTATTATAAAGCCACATGAAAGTCCACTACTTCCTTATATATTTAATTACTTAGTTAACCTGTGGTCCAAGATGATCCGAGTACCACTGCAATTAGTGCTTCATCTTCCTGACAATGGTCCTGCCATGCTATTCAGCACTATTGCTTGCGACAGCATTTCACTTCAATGTGTCTATACCAAAAGAAAACAACGATAATCCAACAAAATAGTCCCAATCAATCACACAGATGCAACTGTTCTCTACTATACCAAAAAATAATGTCAGATGCAATAAAACATATACAGCGTCAAATAACTCTTCAAAAAATAAAAGAGTTTAAAATCACAATCAAACAAAAAGACACAATTAGTTTCTCTAATTTAACACTAGCGGCCATGTCATATGAAACTTGTGAGGTATACATGTATACACACTTGAACCGACACAGGGTATCTTCCGTTTTATCTTTTTCATCGCAAACTGAACTTCGATCCTCGAAGGTCGGCTGACCTGTCCTCTTGGACACCAGTAAAAGACCTTTAATTAACCAATCATGTCTTGTACAAGTCATGGCTTGAACATAACTCACGTTATCCATATTATCTACTCGATGACATTCTAAGTAGATTCGATGTTACTGTCGCCTTAATGTAGAAAAGTATAATCTTTTAAAGAAAATGTTACTTTCTTCTGAAATTCACGACTTGGGCTATTCTTTTCTTAATGGAGAGTGGATACAGGGCTAAGAATGCTTGCCGGACCCATGAATGGTTCGCATATGCGTCTTCTTGTGATGCTTTTGGCGGAAGTCCTTTCCGCAAATTTCACAAAAGAATGGCCTGGCACCGGTATGAATCATCATGTGTTTGCGCTTGCTCTCCCTATTCGCCAGAATGCGGCTGCAGTATTCACATGCCAGTCTCGATGACCCAAGATTCCCTTTAGAAGCACCGGTTCTACTTCCACGAGAAGACGACTGAGCCTCGATCGGCTTGTAAATCGCCCCTGTGGGCAGTTCTTTTCCGCCGTCATATTCTGGCCCAGTGTCCGACACTGATAAACGTGTAAGCTTCCGTAGTGAAGTACTGGCCGGTGTAAGGTTTGATGAAGTGAAAGAACCAGTTGTTGCAGAGAAAGTCAACTCTGCTCCTGTAAAAGAACAATACGGTAAAGTTGGTGTCAAAATGCCTTAAAGAATCATAAAGTGTATTGGTATTGGTACTCAACTATATTTCGAGTTATGAACGAAAAGGAGAAAAATAACAAAACGTGTTTCTTCCAGATATGCTGAGCCATAAGTATACATCGAGCGCGACGCATAAGTGCATGCTGTCACCAAGCCAGTTCAACAACTATTAGGAATTATCTTTGATTTCTTCCTATAAGTCTGCATTACTTGTCTTTCTGTGTTTACATTTTTTCTGTAGATGATGCCACAGAGATGATGCTGTGGAATCGACACATTTGGCCCAAAATATCTCGTACTTGCAAGCGTTGGAAAAATTCCATGTACGATCGCGACATTCGAACATAATGTCAGGGTAAGGCATTTGTTATAGTCCAATCTAAACCATCTAATCCTCGCTATGGTACAAGAAATAAAATAATAAAATGAGACTATGCAAGATAATAACAGCTCATTACGATTATTTCAACATTTTCTAAAATTTTAATTACATGTTGACAAAATGCTGCTTGAAGGCTGAGTTTAGGGGCGACAAGTAGTAGCCTCGACAACTTCATTGACAACAATATAAAGTATAAAACTGGAAGTGAATATCCTGCCCACCAACTTGTCTCCATCTTAGATACCTTATAAACATTGAGAACTGACCAGAAAATCTTTATTTTCGCAAAATGAAATGAATTGAAATAAATGGTATCAAATCAAAAGTATTAATCATAAGAATTATTGTTACACAAAAACAACAACAGATAAAACAATTGTAGCGTGCAAAATTCAAACCGAAAGCTTGGTTTCTAGGCTATCCACTACATGTAACAACAAGACCATCCAGGCAGATGTTTTGATGTAGCCGTTTATGAATCTTGTAAACGTGAGTCTCCAGCATATTAGTTTTGTATAAACTATTGTTTTGATATCTTGTAAACGTGAGTCTCCAGCATATTAGTTTTGTATAAACTATTGTTTTGATATCTTGTAAACGTGAGTCTCCAGCATATTAGTTTTGTATAAACTATTGTTTTGATATCTTTGTTCTATCAAACTACCAGAAGTATATTAGGTATAAACTAGTATGTGAATTTTGCATAAATTCAACCATTGATGTCAGTGTTGCTAAAGTAAACATATTATGTACATTCAGTCTATATATTCTGTTAACACATGTCTATGCAATTTCATCTGATTCATCTGTAAACTATACTACTCAAAATTTTGCTAAGGATTGCTTTTTTGACATTAGATTTTTTTCTTCATATTATCACTGTTTAAAATCAGTTTGCTTACAAATAAATACACAGGTATTAAGGCTTCATTTACGTAGATTTCATGATCTGATATGTTCACTTTGCACTAGAAGCATGTAATCACAACTTAATTAAAGTAGTATAGGTTATAAAATGTGATCCTTAGCAAATTTTGAGTAGTATATCTACACACGCACGATTTGTGTTGATAATTACTGGTTAATTCATGGTTAATCTAATTGATCTCCATGTATATATATGTAGGTATTTATATGTATGCATTCATTCATTTTTTATATCCACACAATAGATTTTGATAAGCATAGAAACCTTCACTTCTATTGATCTCATTCTGTATGTACTAAAACCAGAGTAACACGTTGCTTGAGTGAGTAAATCAGGTCCAGTCCTAACCATCCCTAGATAATATATATAACATTACATATTACTAAATTTGACTTTTACTTTGGGACATCGCCCATAACCATAAATTAGCAGACATGCGGTTTAACACACCTAAAGCAGGTGGGAATAAAGAACCAATCTTTATGTTACTTGGCAGACTCAATAAATAAAATAAAAATAATGGTTCGGTAATTCGTGTACCATATTAAGAAAATAATGTAATATTGTCTCAATAATGAGATAATAATAATAATAATATTTAACATATTAAATCTACTCGTCATAAAAGAAATAAGTATACCAAAAGAAAAACTTACATTGCTTTTAATCTACAGGATAACCGGACAGGTCGTTGAGAAAACACGAAAGGGTGACCTAACGCTATGATTGGGGCAGTCACTGTTGTATAACGTCGGTTCATCTCTCCGATCTTGTCGCATATAGTGTGACTCCATTGCCCATTACTGGAGATTGCACTGAATGTGTAACTTCAGGATGTGGTCTGCCTGTGTTATTTAACATGACACTTGCAGGTATATCCTCCGATTTTTATATTATTTCTTTTTTGGATTTCGTTACCTATAGGTTTCACAAAACCACATTTTGTTTCGTACATGTGGATGCTTTTCTTTCGCTATGTTCTTGATTATTTTCTACAATGATGTTTTCCAAACTGATCTTTACTAGGGATCTGGTAGGTAGCCGATGCTTTTATCTCGTTTTTGTATTAAACATCTTTGAGGTAGTTAATTGCAATTACTGTAAAGTTGTTCTAAATTCTTTACTGAGTCTGTTTACAGCCGATGTAGGTGCTTACTGTAAGTTGTAACTTTGATGCAATATTTTATTTACAGTCTTCGAGAAAAACCTCCAGGATTAGCGAGGTTGGAGGGCTTCGTTAACCAGGTATTAGACAAGATTATTTCTTTTGCTGACAGACCGTTCCCGTGCGGTAACTACATTGTTTTTCTCTGTGTGTTCTTTCTCGTCATAGTGTGTTTGGTTGCATTCACTTGTATGTGTGTCTTTGCCAAGTAATAGTGTTAATTTTAAAATACATGGTATTTCTCAAAGACCCTTTCCCCTTTTACTGTTAGTATAAAGTTCATAGACCCAAGTATTTCTTAGATAAAATATAAAAAGTCCAAATCACAAACTGTGATATTCAGAATGTTACTTGTCTACCCAACAGAAAATTGCCAATATATAATACAACAAAAAGCAAAGGCTTAGGTTGTTTATTTTTATTGGGTTTATCGTCCCACCAACAGTATTTCAGTTATGTAGAGACCGTGTCCATCTGAAGCAGATATAGAGCTGCCTTCACTGTTTATAGCATGCCGAGAACACCTGGCATACCACATTCAGTCACACAATCCAGAGACCGGGTCAACCAGTTGTGGAACTACCCTTATATTTGCTAGAGAGTAAGGAAGCTATGCCACTACTATTTTACCTTGGTGTGTCGCTGCCAGGAGAGAACCTGAAACCTCCCGTATCTTCAGCTGGTAAAGCTTTTATTACCGGTGACAGCAACAACAGTTTTAAAACAGATCAATCAACCAGTATTCGTGCAGCAATCATGCAATGTGCAGCTATCGAGACGTAAATAATTCATGCACATTTTAATGGCAGCTCAGTGTGAGAGATAACACATCAAATGAGTAAATCGCAATCCAGTACTTAACAGCAGTAATAAAACGCATTTAATAAAAATATGGCACACTATACGTCAAATGAATGTAGTCCTGCCCAATACTAAGATAACCGCACTCGGATTGTGAATATATGGTCAAATCTATTGCCAGATGAGTCAAAAACGTATCGCTATACAAAGAAAACCGCAATAACCTAAAACAGAAGACAGAAAGAGAGTTAGTTGTTTAAGGTACAGCCACTTATGTGGTTAACGATAGGAGTAGGAAAGGTGAACTTTTTGCTTCCTTATAGGACATGTTTGAGAATTTCGCACCTAGACTATCGACGTATGTCAATTTCTGTGTTGCATCAGCTAGAACCATTTTCAGCTAAAGAAAATGTTTGAAATGTTACTCTTCAAGATCAGAATTTAAAGAAAGATCGTTCGAACTTAATATGTTTGACTGCGCAATAAGAAAAGGTTATGATTACCCCAGGTTTTATTTTTCGTAGAGTTTGCACTTCGTTATCTCATATTTTATGAAAATGGCCTTTCTATATTTCTATTCTGCAATACTGCAACCTGCTATCGATACAATACAAAAAGATGTTAATTAAATTTTTCAGACAGGATGGTCACTTTATTAAGGGTAGAACCTGATAAAAAGATGATGCTATCTAGGTGCATTTTACAGTTAATTTGGACTTTGGGCAACGTTTTAAAAAGTAAGCATTGTTCTGTATGTTCAAAAACTGTTTTATTACAGTATCGATGTGTACAACATGATCTTAATACCCCTTAGAAAATAGAGAATGGAACATTTACAGACTGATCTGTAACCATATTTAAAGTAAACTTAAATACTTTAGTTACTTAAACTAAACGAAGTATACCTTCATTTATGACGCATTCAAGAAAAACATATCATATATATATATATGTATAAAAGTTCAAACAGCATATTACATCAAACAATTAAGAATAAATAAAAAATGAAATTTCAAAGATTTAAAGAGAAAAACATCTTTTCTTCTGAAAACTATCATAAAGTTCTTCTAGAGGGGAGGTTTAAACTCTGATTCTGGACAAATACGCCATTCAACCACGAATATTTACATACAGGTCTTATACATGAATAAGAAATAGTACAATTAAATTGTTAAAAGCTCCCTGGATGTAAAAGAGCCCAGACAATAAGGTTTTTAACTGGGTCGGTATGGTGTGGTAGACGCATTCATTATCACCTTTACGTCTCCTTGGCACACACCCTACTCGTGTTTTATCATCGGATATTCTCCTTGTGATAAACCTTCGTCACTTCATGAACACAACGGTGAAGCGGATCCATGTAAAGAGCAACACAGGAGGAATATCATAGTAAAGCAGGACCAATATAGGACCACTAGCATACCGACATTTCAGGTGTCTCATATTACAAGCTAATTTCAAGCAAATGTAGTCTAGAAAACACTGTGTCGCCTAAACACATGATTCTCCAAGTGGTGTCTTAAACGAAATTTCTGACGACATATGTCACATTCATAAGGCTTCTCTCCCGTGTGAATCATACTGTGTTTTCGTAGATTTCCGTCGGAAGCGAAGATCTTGTTGCAAACAGGGCATTTATGCTTGTAGAATCTTTGAAGGGAAGTCACGGAACCTGTAATAAAACATAACATCCCATCAGAACTCCTTTGTGTTGATCTCTGTCCTATCATTATGTGTCTTATTTAGTAGAAAGTAAATCCGTAAAGTATTCACTGGCACATCTTTAAATTATGCCTAGATGTAGTAAAATAATAATTATTATTATGGTCCTTCAAGGCAAGGCCACAAAACAATAATATACAATTACAATAATCACGAATGTGCGACATCCAAGTCGCCCAAGAAATCATGCGCTTATGACAAGGAGATAACTTGCATGCTTCAAATGCCACATAACTAGTTAGATTACATATAACAGAAAACATTAACTAAACGATTGAAATAAATAGAAATTTCGATTCCATTATTTTCTAAAAAAGGTTTGTACAATACAATATCTTCGTTTTTGTCTTCAACCTTGATTTCTTTTCTATGCAAATTACACTGTTGATTGCTTATGTTGTTTTCGGGTACACTGCATTGGAATGTTTTGCAATTGCCCAACAGCTACTAAATCAAGTTTTTCTCTGCTACATTAAGTTCTACTTTCACAAGTTATTCCGTAGAATCAGCGATACAGGGTGGTGTTATGACTGTTGATTGTAAAACCAGGAAAAACGTATATATATGTATATATGTAGGCCAGTATAACGACGCCCAGTTTAAATTTGGGGAGGCCGACCATTGACAATAGTATCTTAGTCTATGAATATGTTAAGCAAGGCTTCTTTCGAAATCCGACGGAAATTATCTGAATGCGAGTGTTATTTGCTACCGAATAAATCCGAGATATAAAAAGCATTTAGATTAACAACAGATAATGACTCATCTCTTTTTTTTTGTCGTTTTATCGTCAAGTTATTGGCCAATACATTTAACTGACCCTTCTTTTAGTCGTTTCTCATATTTAAAGAGCAAAGAGAAGTAAGATGTTAAATTTATACCGTATTATTAAGCACAAAAAATGCAGTGAATTCCATAATAAAAGAATGTGTTTGAAATTTCTATTTATGTTGTATTATTCCATTCCTGACGAGTAATACGTGCCTTCACACAAAGAAAAGACAAATACATACCGCTAACTAAATGCAGATTTGTGTCAAATGACTCAAATGGTGGTTCCGACGAATAAATCCGATAGGTAATAATATCTAGTTTAACTGCCATTGCCATTAGATGAATACTCGTTTCTTTTTATGGTCGTTTCATCATTAGATTATACGGCACTACCCTATTCCTGACCTAGATCAGGCGCGGTGATCCGGAAATAATTACATACTGTTATTACCTAAATGTTGATTTGTGTCAAGTGAGTCAAATGGTGGCTCTGCAGGTGGTGTTTGAGGCGGAAGGATTTGCCACAGACGCTGCACGTGTGTGGTTTGGCACCAGTGTGCACGCTCATGTGAAGGCTAAGGTTACATTTCGAGCTGAACGTCTTTCCACAGACGGAGCAAGTACTATCACTGTGACTTCTTGAGAGTCTTCCGCGCACGGATTCTGAAATGACACATAAAGGCGGCACTGAACACACGAGTCGAAACTAACGTTCCGGTACAGATATCGAAGGCTAATTTCTGAGTGTTGCGGTACGTACTGTAAAATATAGTTGCGTACTGCGCTCGCAGGTTCCGAACATCGTCATCTGAAAGCCACACATCATATAAAGGATGTATTTGTATGGTATACTTCGCACCCTTTCAGTTAGTTTTAGCTATCATTGATTCTGTTGTTGTTTCTGTACTTACACAGTACCAGGAATGTTGTTTTCAGTTGTTATTTTGTATTTACCGTACTGTTGCAAACTAAGTATACATTTTATTTAATGATTAAGTTGCGTTGATTAAAATCTCAATCAAGGGCGACAACATTCAAGTGGCCAGCTGACCTGTGGTGCGCCGGTGTCCTACCGGTGGTCCTTTACCACCAATTTTAGCTTGACGTCGCTAGTATAACCATCAGTGTGTCAGTATCAGTTGTATGAAAAACCACGCCATGACATTTTCAAGTGATTAGTGTTCTACTTTTATCCGAGCATTATTTATTGGTCGCATCATTTGAGAAGTTCGCAGTGAATATTTGATTTTTTTAAGCAACCATTAAAACTGGCGTGAGAATGTGATAAAAAAGGAGACCGAATCTTGAAACATGATTGACTCTTTTACTTGAACTATTCGTCAATGAGAAGACACTCGGTGGTTACACTCCCTACGTGATAAGATTTGGTCGAAATTAAAAATTTAACTTGTCTCGCTTGTCTTCAATGGGGTGTTGGTGGGGTGGGGTGGAACAGGGTGAATCCCCCTTATGCAGCTTCTTGCATTTAGTACTATGAATGAATAAAATCATCTTAAAATGATACTTTAAAAGTAACCGAATAGTCCATGAAAGGTCCAATTACAGGGAAAATTCTGCTTTCCTGTTATTTTAACTAAGATTATCAATAAAAGCAAAAGCTTACGATGTTAATTACTGGGTATAGTTTGATAGGTTTGCAATGTCTTGAAAGTGAGGATAATAATAAAATAATTATAATAAGAACGGTAACAACAACAACAATAATAATGATAATAATAATAATAATAATAATAATAATAATAATGCGTTATACTGCGATTTGAGTGAAATTCAAATGTGCAATGCCGACTTTCTCGTCCACATTTATACCTGACGGTGCTTGCTGGACATTGCTGGGTTTTCTTTTTGTGTGTTATGTCTCATCTCTGTGTTTTTGTCACATTTGCATTTACCCTGTTTGCCTTTGTCTAGAGGTAGTTTGGATTTAAATATCTGTGGAAATTTTGATTGGACCTTTTCTTATTTACCCATTGCAGATCTGAAGAATTTTTCGGGTCATGTAGAAATAAGAAAGAGCTAATTTAAAGATGAATAACTAAAACTTTCTGTTAGCCATGGGAACGAACAGAAAATAATATTGTTAACTAAAAGTATATTTTTATTTACAAGTCTGAATATTAAAAACAATAAGAGTATCGTGTTCATATTCTTAGAAAAGTTTACACGATAATGTAATACCCCTGACTGAACAACAGAGACCCATATATTTTCACTTGAAAGTAGATAAACGATATGGGTTTATGTTTTAATCACACTTCAATTTACACAAAAGAAGGGAACTAAAACCAGGCTCACTGCTTATTAAACGACCTCATCATAAAACAATCCAGTATTACAAACCAAACTTCAATATACACGTTAATACTAACATATCAAAATGTAGACCTAATTTATGGCTGTTCAATTAGCTCGCCATCTTACATATACATAAAATACACATTTCACACATTGCAATGTCACTCAACATTCAATAAACAATGTATTTCGCTTACAATCGCCGCCATCAAAAGAATACGGCTTGCAAAAACTTAGTTTTCATACATGCTAATAAAAATACAATCACATTTTAACGTACAGGTGTAAGAGATCACGTGTTGCCAGTATCTGATCATTATATAGTCTTTTGTTGTTGTTAAGTCTTTAATCAGTTTAGTCATCTTTGCAAAAACAGTGAATAGTGTAATTAATTAGTTTATATACGCGTTAAGGAACTGGCTAATCTACTCAATAAGCTGTCGAGTCTCTAGATCCAAGTCGAACGATTTGTGCCATGAAATAAGTAACATATCTCCGAGAACTCGTGCACATACAAATTATAGTTGAGGTCATTAGTAGCAAGTGTCTGGCTAACCTGATAATGAGAATTTAACAAACGTCACAAAGAGAATGTGTGAACTCTAACGAACTGATCAAACTGTGACTTTTAGAGATCCAAGTAGGTCAGCTCCCGCTTGTAGCTGTTTGATCAGAATCTGTACTTTGCTGCAGCGTATCGGTCACTTATATGCTTTTACATATATCAAGTTGTATACTAGTATACATCTAAGTGAATTTGAAATACGGGTGTTTAGTAACAGTATAAGGATCTTTTCTACTGTGTATTTTCCCTGGCTCCATGAATAATCACAACATGTTTCTGCAGAACCACTTTCTGGCGGAATCTCTTGTCGCAGATGCTGCAAGCAAACGGTTTTTCTCCGGTGTGAATGAGGAAGTGCTTCTTGAGGTTCCCTTTGAGGGTGAAGGTGCGGCCACAAACAGGACAAGGAAACACGGGAAACGGAGACTGTCCCATGTAAACAGGCGAGAAATCTGCGTCTGTCGCGGCGACATTAGTCGTTGCAGAGTTGTCGAGGGGTATGCGTAGACCAGAAGTGTGGGACTGGATATGTTTGGTGTCTGTAATAGTCGAAAATAACAAACAATCGATGTAGCTTAAACCTTCTTTTACCGACTGGAAAATAAGAACTTTCAGCTTACATGATTATCTCTCGAATACAATCTTACGGAGAAGATCCAGCAGGAAGATAGTAATAACATGGAGCAACGAGTCGTAAAACAGTATTGCCGAAAAAGACACTTTGCGATTGGAACACGGTAGATTTACTCAGGTCGCAGCTACCTGAAGCAATGTGTAGTTTAAAGTATTTCCGAAAGACTAGCATTTCGTGACTGCAATACAATGTGTAGATTGAAGAGACCTAAAGAGCAGTACACTTCAGATTGGCATGCATCAAAATAGCTGCACTCGATATATGATAAACAAGAAAAGGCTGCATACATTTTACGATGTTTCTTGTTATTATCCCATTAAGCAGCAAAACGATTTTCACTGACAAATACACAGTATACTGCCACTCATCATTTTCACAAAATGGCTTATTTACTTGGATACGTGTATTACCTACTAATGCAGATGATGCTGTTACTCAAAAGTTAATTCTTGAGAAAATGGCTTACTTACTTTGACCAGTGCATGACCTACTTATGCGCATCATACTGCAACTTAAAATGTTCTTCTTGAGAAAACTTAATTACATTGACACGTGTATGACATTTTTCCCCTCACTTATAGGTCATCTTGACCTTACATTCAAACCTCTGAAGCTATGTGATATTGATCAAACAGTGTGGGAAAGTTATGCCTTGTGATATTTGATACGGATTAAATATGAGAAGTATATGACATCAAGTGATGTTTTATGTATTTTATACAACAGTACTAGCCGGAAGTGAATTTGATTTTTGTTATTACTTCAATAACACATTCCTGTTTTAAAATGTTGCGTCCCGGGTATCAAAAGTGAAAAAACGTGTGGAAAACGACTTTATGGTGAGGCATCCTATACATAGAGAAAGACTTCACTAGACTTAATGCAACCATATACTATGTCGCTTCAGAAAAAGGCTTGAAATGTATTCTTCCGCACTGTAAAATAGTTTTCTGTAAAATAACAGAACTATTTTTTTTTTATTTTTCGAATAAACATTTACATTTTGTATTTTGACAGAAACATTTACAAAAAGCATATCATACTTTAGGCATTGACCGCCGTTGTGCTGAACGTACTATTGTCAGCAATATTACAGACACCACATATCTTCCAGAATACTTTGGAAAAGAAAACAGGCCGCACACAACAATAACTACTCTGCTCAGAAATTACCCCTGAAATTTGTCTCAATAACTTAACCATTCAAACTACGTGTATTACACAGTAAACTTTTGCAAATAGCATTTCAACTAGTAACAATTCAACTTCAACAGCATTTCTTTTCAACATTTAGTTAAAGAGGCTCTCAAATATTACCTGGAATTAGGCCGAACGTGTAAACAAATGTCATATTGCACATCTATGCTATCGGTTTGGATACAAAGTTTAACCAGGAAATTAACGTGTTCACCGGCGGTGTGTTTGTGAGCGTTTAACTTGAAGCTGGACTAGGTCCTAGTGTAATACTATCTTAATGTACTTTAACACAAAAGGATGGCTTTGTTGGAAACTTTATTAAGCAGACATTTTGAAATTCACGTTATTAAACACCGAAACATTTACTTTTACCTTCATTTAATAAAGAGATGTCAGGACATCATGTATCACTCAACTTTGGTTGGCATGCCGTGAGAAAATGTGAGTTCGTAAACGGTACTTTCTGTTGAAGCTACGAAAGCATATATGACAGACAAACGGTTTCTCGCCCGTGTGGATCATAACGTGGCGGCCAAGCTCTGCCTTGCTGCGGAATACTCGACCACAATCGGGACATCTGTGAGACACCTGATCTCTGGACACAGACGTCTTTTGCGGTAAACCAGCATGCAAGGGATCCAACACTGAAAAGATACATTGGTCCCGTTATCTAAACTAGCTTTTTGATTGTCCAGTATTGTTTTCTCACTTTAAGCCTGAGGTGTGAATATGCATCAGTTTACACGCGAATGTGTTAGATTTTGATATTAACTGCGACATATTCACAAAGTGCTGTAGACATTTATCACCAATCGAATAAAGTTTAGTAATATGACTTCCAGTCCACTCGAATGTACAGACAACTACATAGCATACAAACACGCAGACACAAAGTCTGATAAGACACATAAGCACACGAAGGCACATACAGACACTGTGCATGCGCAGAAAAGGAAACCATAAGCTCATAAGCACCAACCGTGAATATTTTACTATAAAGACTTAAGTAGGCGGTTTCTTCATTAACATCGCACAAACTACATTTCAATGAAGTGAGAAACTTGACTCATTTAAGATACAATAATAAGGTTACCTATTACTGGTAAAGCATCACAGAACTTTGTAACAGCGCACCACGAATTGTCACATTTACATTTTTTGCATAACACCGACATAACTATATGTAATGCTCGCTAGCAAAACCCATCTATTATTTATTATGACAAATGTCTAAGAAGGACCAGCACACCACATATCAGCAGAAACACCTCTCACGTGGAAGCTTTCTTCCAAACCGTGAATCGGACCTACGTTGTGAGGGGCGGGAGTTACAAGTCGACGACTTTAATAGCTCGGTTAAGGGCGCCCCTTCTTTCATATATATTGAAACTATAATCAACTTGGTGCAGTTTTAAATATGTGTCAAACAATCTTCAATGCAAAGTTATTCAAATTACAGCGACTAGGGTTACTGTTTATGTCCACACATGACGTATATTATCGCATCTGCAATTCTTAGGCCATACTGTTGAGCTAAAAAAAAGTTTATAAATATATGGAAACATCATGAAATATTTTATTCTTCCAACCTTAAGTGACTACATGGTACTTGATATAAAGATTATCTAATTTTTTCCTAACTGGTCGACTTTTATCAAAATCGATGTCATTGAGTAAAGGATAACCTAAATGACTGACTACATGGTTATCTTAGTGATTGAGTAAATGATTACCTTAACGAAGAACTGCATGGGTACCTTAGTTAGAAGTGACTTACATAATGATAACCTTAGGGACTAAACTAGCTTGAGCCTTGAAAACAGTTCAAACAAGGTTAAACGTCTCCCAAGTCAAAATCATTATGAAATAGCCAGTTTTAGCAACCCACTGTCCTCATTTAGAACGTCACCAATAGTCCAGACACTTAAGCAATTACAGATGAAGTAACATATGTTGGAAAATGTTACGCCAGTTTAAAGCTCAAATAAATGACTAAGATAGAAACCTTGATCACTATCCTCAACAATTATCCGATTGGTAACGATGGGTATACTAAACAGACAGCGCAAATCAAACCTCTGAACAATGACAACATTGTATAATCCCTTGAAGAATGGAATCATGATGCCATCGCTTACATGACAATTTTGTTTACAGTTATGGATTGACCGAACCGAATAAATTAGGTGTAAACAACTATTTTTGTATACAGTAAACAACGCAGGAAATCATCTATGGTCTTTTTATTTAAAAACACTTTTCAGTTATATATATATTTACCACAGAAACAAATAAACGTACTACACGGATAAAAAGTCGATCGCATCATTTGTAAAAGTCTTTTTTATCAAGATAAACTTTACATTTGTCGATACACACACATACACAAAACTTGTTGTCACTTAGTTCTGAGGACCCTCAGGGACATCTTAAAGTGATAATGTATTAAAGGTGTTGTCAACTTGATCATGCAGATGCAGATTTACCAGGACTCAGCAATATTTGCCTTCTGTCTGCATTTATGCAACATGATACCAGTGTATGAAATGGTTGGCAACAGAATACGAGCTTATAAATGGTTATTCCTAAAAAGGCAGGTTATGGGTCACAGTCTGTGCTGATTGTCTTTTAAGAACTGTTCGCTGTGCTTCGAGAGCAGGTGGCCATCTAGGTGATGTTTCATCCGGAATTGCTTATCGCAGTAAGAACACGTAAATGGTTTTTCGCCTGTGTGAATCATAAGATGTCTCCGGTAGTTCTGGGCAACCGTGAAAGCTTTGGAACAAAAGCGGCACACAAAGCTCCCTCCTCCTGCCTCGTCTCGTTTGTTTCCAGAGATGGGATAGCTGACACCAGAGGACAGCAGCACTGAAAGGGTAAAAACCGGCGTGCACTTCACCACAGTAACTATAACACTTGAGATTCGCTACGACAACAGGTTATACAACTTCTTAAAACATAATGGCTGTTTGTAGTTTGGATATTTTAAAGTCCTTCTGTGTTACCTGTCTTAGAGCCTATCACTTTCTTTAAACTACCATGTGAACCTGAGTTTACATGCACAGTAGACAAATCTTTTCTATTCCGTATGATGTTGAAATGTATTGATGAGGAATAGAAACCGAGATCATCGGTTCACGAGACCAAAGCTCTGATGTCCTACATGGTTGGTAAAATCAACTTTCACTGAACAAATAACAATGAAACTGTAAAGAAATGCTCGCAGACAGGTACAAATTATTGAGACATTACACTTTAAATAATACTACATTTATGACCCTAATCAAGAGCGTTCAGTTTGATAAAGGCAGAATTGCAATTATGGTTTTCTTCCTTATAATAGCTGGACGTCGTCTAGATGAAAAAGACTGTGATACCCACATTTCAACAAAAAACATAAAACATGCAGTTAATATGTTCCAGTCACAAAACTTTTTCAAGAAATAAGAAATACACTATACTAAGCAAATCAAACGACAATAGGTCGAAAATATAAAGCTTTATATAAAGCAGTATTTTCTGTTACACTACTTGTAACTCCTCGCCATTGTGCGGAAATGTCAACGTTTCATAATTTTATTAAGTAATTGTACACATCGTGTCATTGTAGAAATTAAATGGCTAATTGGTGCAGTGCATGCATTTGATGTCGAATGAAGTGCGTTCAAAACTCATTTTTTCTAGTCGTGTTTTATAATAATCCGAGAATTATTCGTTTAAAACTCATTTTTTATGTTCGTGTTTTATAATAATCGGAGAATTATTCGTTTAAAACTCATTTTTTATGGTCGTGTTTCATTATAATCCGAGAATTATTTAACACTTGATATATTAAAATAATTTCTTAAAGTTATCTTTTTTTCTGTTTTGACTATTACTCAATAACTTTTTTTATATTATTCTGTATTTTTATCACCATAGTCTTCCGAGCGCCTCCCGACTGAACCAATGACCTTCTGACTAAACCTAGGACTGAATCTGGATCATTTTCAACGAGATCTTGAGCATTCCATGTAAAAACTTCCAAAAATGTCTTACTGAACCTTTGTTCTTTGTCTAGAGCCTTCCACCTGAATACAGAGCCTTCCAGATAAAAACCCAGAGCCTTCTTAGAGCCTCCCAGCTGAACCGAGAACTAAATAAACATGAAGAGCTTCCGATTTAGCTTACGTCCTTCCGACTGATCTAGTGTTTTCAGACTGAACTTAGAGCATTTTTAATGAATATACAATGTTTCATCTAAATCTATGGTCATCATTTTACCGAGGCAATGCTCGTCCTTCCTCTTTTACCATGGCGTTGCACCTTTTTTCCAGTTCAAAACTTTTCAGATATACAACCAAGTACTGGCAATTTTAACCCGCAATATTAACAGATATACAATTTTGACCATGACCCAGAGTTCCAATTAATCTCAAAGTTAATCAGTCTTTTTTAAGATGTAGTTTTCGATCTGTTTCCAACGTGCTTAACTTATCATTGTGTATGCTTATAATATGGCTCTCCAAATGGTGTTTTCTGTTAAACCGTTTATTACAGTACATGCAACCAAATGGCTTTTCTCCTGTGTGAATCATCAAATGTCTAGTGAGGTCTCGTCGGAATCCAAACCCTCTTGAACAGAAATGACAGACAAATCGTCCACCCACGCGAAGATCCCCTCCAAATGTGTTGTCCATAATGGACGAAGAGTTCTCTGGAATAAAAACACAAAAATGTCTCACCATAGCAGTCCAATGGCTTATTCTCATGTTTAATAATATGCATTGCTTTGTTTCAATTTTAGATGCATGGCTATGACACATGTTTGTCATATCTGCACTTGTCACACTTAGTTTATTAGTTAAGGAATGTCTGTGTAGAATCCCCATCATACTGGAAGGCCATGAGGACAACAACCACACAACTGAAGTCTTCTTGTCAATGGGGACTTCAATGAGTTAACATGTTCTATTTTCTGTTTTGAAAAGCTTTAACCTTTTACTTAATACTTATAATGTTGCTTCCAAAAGATACATTATATCTCTTAACATCATTAGTATAGTTGCCACTCTTTAATTAAGAACCCGAGACTAATTATTTTCCATGTCATTCATATATAAAATGTATTTCATATATTTTAAAAAAAAAATCCCATTTAAATTATTATTTTGATCAATTGCTTATGCTATTTAGAAATAGATATTTCTTTGTATATTAGTGAAATTTAAACAGAGTTGAATAAGAAAATTATTTTGTTTTGCTTTATTATATATACATGTATAAAATATGGTTTAGTATTTTTTTCAAGTTAGTGTAAAACGCAACATAAAGAAATTCTGAGCGTGGAATCATCTTCCCAAAATGATAAGAAAAAACACTGTCACTTATTTCTCCATTATGAATATGAGCATGCATGTATGGTGTAGTCTAAAGCTTTCTCTGCAGTAGGTGTTTTCATATACTTACTTATTGTTAATGTATGTATTTCCAGCATATGCACAATTATTCATTTGTTTTTATAACAGAACATGCTGCAGTAACAAGCATTTGCAATAATTTGGAAAGTGTGAAATACCAGAATATGAAAACGTATCTGAATCACCTGCTTGTAAGTAAAATAGGTTTGGTTATTGGGGAACTTTTGTGAACATTTGTCATAAAATGTCATAAAATTAACTTCCTTGTTACCATATCTGATGTTAAAGAAAATTCCTGCTGAACATGTATGTGATTTGTTTAAAAAAGAAAGCTTAAGGGATGTAGGAATTTAACCCCGTTGGGCTACACTTTTGTAACTTCCTCATATAATGTTGTTTTTTTACAAGTAGTGTTTTTGGACTGGACACTATGATAAAAACTGTTGCAACAGTTTTCAACTTTCCTAAGCCATTATAAACTGAACTACCTTTTGTATACATCAGTCATACACTTAAAAGTTGACTGACTGACTCAACAATAACACAACAAATAAATGTAAAATGCTGATCGTGCTGCTCTGTTTTGTTTTCCTACATAGGCTAAACTGTGACCAAACCATTTCAACTTGCTTTGGATTTTAAATAACAAACTCAGCACAAATCACTGTATGACTATTTAATCTATTTTACTTTTTTTTCTCCAAACACTTACCAAAATCAGACAGCAATATTATAAATGTAGCAACAAATCCATAATAATATACCAAAAGAATACACATATTTTAAGCATCTCCAGAAGGATGTCCTCCAATATATAAACTTCTGCAAAGAAGGGTAAGTAATGAAAAATTACTTAATACTTTGTTAAACGCTTCTATTATAAAAGGCTTAATATACATTCTTAAAGAGAAACTTGCGAATATGTACATCACACTGAAATTATGTAAATGATTTTTAACACTTTTCAAAATGGTGTGTGTGCTTTGTACAAAGTACACTTGGACTATCCCAAGACAAGTTGTCCAAGTATCCATATGACAGGGTTTTGCATCTGTGGCATGTTCTTGACATGGTATGTCTGTGTAAAGGCAGTATTTTATCTAATTTAAGCTAATACAATTCCTAATTAACAAAGATAGTTGACAGCATCTTAGTTAATGAATAGCCTTTCATGGCAGAAAACTATAAAAAAAATCCATAAATCACTTACTATTATCATTATTCAGACAACACCTGGTACTTTTCTTTTTATTGAAAAAATACACAATGTCACACAATTATGGTCAATAAAATCCAGCTATGTGAATAGAGGACAAGAAACAGTCAAATGTCTAGTCAGAACCAACAGTGCGGGTTAGCGGCCAGATCTCCTTTTTTTTAAAGTCCTAACCCCTGACCTGGGCTTGAAACAATACAGTGGGAGGCTGCAGAACTAAAAAGGTTTCAAGTATGCAAATTTTCCACTCCTTTCACTTTAATGTTTTCTGTTTATTTATATTAAATGTTTAATAATGTTTCATAATTTTATTACAAACTCAATAGCATGAAAACCAAGTAGTGTTATATGTTAAGTGTGTAATAAAGGCATATCATTTCAAGGAAAAAATCTGGGTTTTGTTATAAACACATAATCTTTATTTTTCCAGAGCAACGTATTTTATTTTGATCATGCAACATTTAAATAAGAAACATACATGTGACATTTTGTGGGATGGCTGGAATTTTCAGGCAATACATGTTGCAAAGAAGACAACTTCTGTTTAGTACAAATGTTCTCTGGAAAATGAGTCACTTTATGTCTACAACATGGAAGGTACATAAAGAAATAAAGCCCCTCTCAGTCACATACACAAGTCCTCATAGAATTACATCAAGTTGTGCCAACTAGCAAACTTCGTATAAATCCACCAACATGCACTGCAGCTTGCAGACATGTTCTTACGGAAACGCATCATGTTGTGCCAGAGTTAGAGAAAGGTCTTCACAAAAATCTATCACTTTACTGACAGTTAACAAACTTCCTCAAATAAATGCGTGACTGTGGCCTGCAGTCTGCAAATGTTCTTACAGAAACATACCACTTTCAACCGCAATGAACAAACTATGCCACTTCATGCCAGTCACACATTAACTTTTTTTGTATAGAAATGCATTGCTATGTGAAAATCAAATGAACTTTCTCATAGAAAAACATCACTGTACCAGTCACACATCCTTTCTCATAGAAAAACATCACTGTACCAGTCACACATCCTTTCTCATAGAAATGTATGAGAAAAACATCACTGTACCAGTCACACATCCTTTCTCATAGTAAAACATCACTGTACCAGTCACACATCCTTTCTCATAGAAAAACATCACTGTACCAGTCACACATCCTTTCTCATAGAAATGTATTGTTCTGGATCAATCACAATTTACACTGAATCTTCTCTTAAAAATTATTCACTTTGTGTCAGTTACAAATTAATTTGTTCGAAGAAGTCACTATGCATTGACAGCAGATGGTTCTTCATATGATGTTTTCTATTGAATCGTTTTTCACAATACTGGCACTTGAAGGGTTTCTCTCCTGTGTGAATCATCACATGACGAGATAGATCAACCCTAGATTTGAAATGTTTGCTGCAGAAAGAACATGGGAATCTCCCTGACATAGGACTCAAACTCATCTGTGTGGCATATGATTGGTCCACTGAAAAATAAAAGGAATTTCAACTTTACCCTTTATGTGTACCAATTATATGCTGGGCTGTGCCAATATGACCATAATTGTGTTGTGTGATATAGCAAAAAATAAAAAATAACACATACAGCTCTACTTTTAAAATAAAAAATCAAAACAATTACTTGTCAATTAAATAAAAAAACAGAGAGTTATTGTCTTAGATTAGAAACTGTATGTTTACCTTACAACCTATTACAGAATCAAATCAATCAGGTCGTGAGTGATTAAAAGCAAATATTATATAAGCAGTCACAGTCAAAAAGACTATTGCCTAAACAATAATGGCTTGATTTTACAGACCCATGTTTGAGCTAAGATCCATTAAAACAAAAATGAATTTAACAACTAATGTCACTAATTGTCATCTGCCATCAAAAATGAAACTGCCTTAAATATCAGCTCAAATTTGAGGGCTGCAATTGCATATGGTGTTGACAAACCTTCAATTAAATGTCAGTAAAGAGATGAATATGCTTAAATACTTGTTAAAAATTTCATAGTAATGGAAGAGTCAGTAATAAATAGCATAAGTAGCCATTTATAGGGAATGAACTTACATTTGACCTTTAATGATCTTTATCTTAATGACTGTGCCTGTAAATAAAATGTTTGACACACCTTCAAGTGAATCGCAATAAGTAGATTGTAAAAGCTCATTAAAGCTTATAGTCATTGTTGAAATCTTTCTGACTCAAAATAAATGTTATCTATCTATGTGTCAGTAAGGTGGTAAACAGTAATCAAAGTACTGAAAATATTATAAAAGATATGCCTGAGAAACTACAATGGCAACACAACTACAACACAAGTACCCAAAGGACAGCACAAGTCCACCCTTGTCAACTCAGATGTACAAACAGATGCATGGACCAACAGTGACACAACTATATATTTTGCCCTGTGGGCATCAAAAGGGTAATTTCAATGGCTAATGGATTTAGGTATATACATGTATAAATGTCCTATGTTATCAGAGTGACATTTAGCAAGTTAAGATCTAATTTATTTTTAACCTTGTTTATAAAAGTCCCACAACTACTCGCAAGTCATCCATTATTAGTTTGAGTATTAGGCCCTCGATAGCTGTTTGCTAATTGACTTCTACACTCACACCTCATTTCTAACCTCAGCTTATTATTAACATCTCTGTTATATGTTTAAATCTTAGTTCCAAGGTCTCATCTCAGTTGAATATTTACACCACAGTTTTCTGTTCCAGGTTTCATATCAGTTCCATGTTCATATCTAAGTGCTTTGTTCACACCTGAATTCTATGTTTACACCTTAGTTCTATGTTTACAACAGACACCTCTCTTCCGTGTTCATGTTTACATGTCAGTTCTATATTCACATCTCAGCTTTATGTTCACTCCATAGTTCTAAGTTTACACCTTAATTCTATGTTCACACCATAGTTCTAAGTTCACACCTGAATTCTATGTTTACAACTTAGTTCTATGTTTACAACAGACACCTCTCTTCCATGTTCATGTTTACATGTCAGTTCTATATTCACATCTCAGCTTTATGTTCACTCCATAGTTCTAAGTTTACACCTTAATTCTATGTTCACACCATAGTTCTAAGTTCACACCTGAATTCTATGTTTACAACTTAGTTCTATGTTTACAACAGACACCTCTCTTCCATGTTCATGTTTACATGTCAGTTCTATATTCACATCTCAGCTTTATGTTCACTCCATAGTTCTAAGTTTACATCTTAATTCTATGTTCACTCCATAGTTCTAAGTTCACACCTGAATTCTATGTTCACACCTTAGTAGTATGTTTGCACATCAGTTCCATAATAACCTCAGTTCTATATTTACACCTCAGTTTGCACCTCCGTTCTATGTTTCCTCACAATGTGATTCTTTAGATGATGGTTCAGTCTGAACGAAGTGTTACAGAATGGACAAAGGAAAGGTTTATCGCCTGTGTGTGTGCGCGTGTGTCGTGTCAGGTCCACCTTGCTGCCGAATCGACGCCCACAGAACTGGCAACAGAATCCCAGAAACATTGGAACAGGTTTAGTTTGTTGAAAACCACATGTTGAATTTTGCATTACTGCAAGCTCTGCTTCACTTAAGTTAACACTTTGAGCTGAAATGTAAGAAACAGTTTGGCTGAAGTTTAAAAACTACAACTAACAGACAAAATACACACTTTTAATGAAAAAGAACCTGGCAACGCTGAAGGTTACTTGTGTTGGGTACAGGAACAGAAATCCCCTAGTTTTCATACCCAAATTATAATTTAATATGCTTAAAAAACTCAAATAATGGATGACTTGAGTGTATCAGTAGATTTGATCACATAACACATTATTGAATTTTATTCCAGTCAATAGACTGGTTAGAGATGTAAGCATGAAATTATGTGCATGCAAAATTTAAACACAAGCATTCAAGTGAAGCTAATGTGATTTTAATAGTTCTTCTTATTCAATGATATGTCAAGCATATCTCTTAACAAATTGAACAAACGAGTCTGATGCTGTAGAAAGTATTATTTAATGTCCAATCAACAATCTAAGTTATTATGAGACAATTCTTAATTGATTATTTTCATGTATGAATAGTGTTTTGTATGTTGGGTTTTATGGCACAACAACATTTAACTGGTCATGAGAAGTAATATGATGTAAACAATAGTCGTTGTTTTTTCAAACTGATGTTTTCTTTGTGCCATGTTGTCATACAGTCTTGAGATTCAATATTAGAAGAAGTTTTATCTTCAAGTCTTATTATAAAATGTCCACTTAAAAAAAAATCTTTTTGTAATAATCATTTTTGTCTTCTCAAATACATGGTACTGCACTAAACCATATAATGCTAAATAAGTTAACAATCCATGTTCATTGTTTCGTTAAGTTACTTCTAAATTATTTATTGCTATTTATAAATGTTATTTGTTGCACGTCTGTGTTAATATACTATAAACAGACTGAGCGGCAAATGGTGTATATCTTAATCAGACAGCTCTCAGCGGGAGCTGGTTAATCTGGTTAATCAACACTTTTTGCCTGAGCTTTGTAAGTCACTTTCTTACATATTGAAGCCTATACATATTGTTTGAGACTCAGCAGCAAATATTGCTGATCCTAACCAGAAAAGCTTCCAGCTGGAGTTGAATGATCTGGATCTACACTTTGTGCCTGAGCCTTATTTATACAGCCTCAGCAGTTTAAGAGTCAGTTTGATATTATTATCAGTTCAATACAATGTTAAAAATTGACATTTTAAATAAAAATTATACCTACAGATAGGAATTTGTTTGAAATACAAGTATTAAATATGTCTTGAATATGCAGTCTAAAGAGATTTGGGAAAAGCAACCACTGTATGATTTAAAAGGTTCTTGATCAAGGAATCTGCTGTAAAGTTAAATCTCATAGTTTTAATTTAAAACCTTAAAGTGAACTGTAGGTACTTAAGTAAATCACTATAAAATTAAAGATCAACATCATTTTCCATCAACTTCATTCCATCTGAACTTCGTTTCCCATCAACTTATCACTACCTAAACTCCATTTACAATTTTCTTTACACCATCTAAATTTCATGCCACATAAACTTTGTTTTTTTAAACACACAGCAGGTCAAGACTTCCCTCATTAGCCCTTCAGCCCCATGCAGGACTCAAACCTACACCGTGGGAGAGGAGCAGTAAGATGAGTTACCAGTTCACAAATCTACCACCCAACCAGAAGTGCATCTGATCCTCTTCAACTTCATATGCTTTATACATCAATCCTATCAAATATTTCCACTTAATACCATTCCCCATTAACTTAATTCCCTCTTACCATCATTCCCAATCAACTTCCTTCCCTTAATCATTCCTGATTAACTTAATTCCCTCTAAATATAATTCCTCATCAAATGCATTTGCTTTTAACATCATTCCCAATCAACTTTATTCCATCGGAATTCCATTCCCCATCAACCTACTTCCCTCTTAATACCATTTCCCATTAATTTATTCCATCTGAATACTGTTCCTCACCTGTATTTCCCCAATGCATCATTCCTCATTAAGTTCATTCCCTCTGAACGTCATTCCCAATCAATTGTATTTCATCCAATTCTTAATGCAATTCCCCATCAATAACATTTCCCCATAACATCTTTTGCAATCAACAGTATTTCCTCAAAATACCACTCCCATCAACTTCATTGTCTCTAAACATCAACTGCCATCAACTTTCCCTCTTAACACCACTTACCAGCAACATCATTTCCAATCAACATCATTTTATGTTATCAGGAAGTGCGAGGTTGGAGCACTCCACAAACCAGGTTTAAGCACCCCAGTCGGCCCCTTTTGCTGATTGACCGTTCCAAGGCGGTAATTGATGGTTTTTCTTTATGTGTGTTATGTCTCGTCTCTGTGTTTTTGTCACATTTCATTTACCATGTTTGCCTTTGACTACTGGTAGATAAAATTTAAATATCTGTGGAAATTTTGATAGGACCTTTTCTTATTTACCTATCAACATTTATAATCTTTAGATTAGGAAACTGCATCTAACGGTGTCCTTGAAGTGGATAACAATAAAAAATTATAAAACAGTTTACTATGTTTTATTAAAACAAGGCAATCATTGTACAAAACCCATATTCATAACAATCACTGTAACTTGTTTGTGTGTTAGCAGAAATAGTGAAGGACATTCAGGAACAACAAGAAGTATCACTGCAAATACTCTGGTAAGAATGCCACGGCTCTTAGAACTGAGGTTATAAATCTCTAAGTTTGAGTTTATGATCAGCCTTAAGCAGCTGAGTTCGAATCTCATCCAAAATTTAACCATAATGGAGTGCGGCTCATGCTCAAAGCCCTAAAACATCATTTTTTATTTTTACAATTTATCTTGTCTTTTAATTTCTGTTCAAGTTCTGCACTACATTTCCTTTTGTTTTTTGTAACTCTCTTTCTTTCCCTGTTTAGAAATGCCTGTAAAGCAGGGCCATTGTGGAAACGCTTGTGGTCCAAAATCTGACGACAAGTAAAAGACCCCGGGACATTAATAGGTACTATAGTGGTAGGTCTCGAAATGCGACTGGTTGACATTTGTGGAGCATTGTTAGTATTAGGGCGACTAGTTGATGATAGTGCAGTTATGACTGTATTAGAAGGACAGGTAGATATTTGGGAAGCAATGTTAGCACTAGAACCACTTGCAGCCATGTCTGATGTAATGTTAGCACTTAAGTTAGCAGTCAAGTGAGTAGTGTCTATTTCATCTTCTTCAATCATTATATCAATCATATCTTCTGGATCATCCTCCCCTTCATCTTCCACATTGTCACAGTATGTATCATCTTGAACTGGCTCCACACTACTATCTCTACTATTGTCACCAGTCCTATGACCTGATGGTTTTAATTCATGCTGGCTGCCAGACAGTGATGATAAACCTGTTACCAGTTCTACACTATTGCTTAAGTTTGAATTGCTGGTTGAAGCGGTCTGGCTCTTAGCTGTTCTAGAATTTTCACTTGTGTTTTTGCTCCTGAGACTGGTGAAATCTGCTTCGAAGAAATCCCCGAATGTAGAATGTGGATCAAGACTCCCTGGTCTGTCCAAATGTTTGGTTGTGGTTATGTTAGATAGTTGATTCCTTGGTGAATAAGAAGCCAATGACTGGCTTTGTGGGTCATGGTTGCTGTTTTCTGAAAATACCAAATGGAAGGGATGTAGCCGTATACAGCATACTATGATTCATGGTGCAAAGATCAAGTGCTAGACATATGTCTAATTTTTCATTTGCTTTTTCTTCATTTGTTAATGTCCCAGTCAAAATCATTTAACTGTACACAGTTATTTGAAACTGCTGCATTCACTTTGATTGTTTACTCCAATATCCTGCCCAGCTTACATATGCATTTGTTAAAGTGCCAACGACCCCTCATCTACTGCATTAACTTCCAATTTCCTGTCACAGGTACATGTTGAACACTTCTTGTTTACATTCTTTCAGTTCAGAAGTGATACATATAAGGCTAATAAAATATACAAAAATACACCATGCACTGATTTTGAGTAAATTTTATTTAGATACATCACATTAATCCAAATACAGTAAATATGTTGGTCCCGATGTTGTTGGTAAAGGAAGACTCAAGCACACTGTTGATGTAGGGCCAAGACACTATAATCAGCAACACGAAACACTAGGCCAAACTATCACCAAGCACAATAACAATCAACAAGAGTGATTTGGGTCTTGATTTTTTTTCAGCAATGTTATTTATGTTACACATCTTAATTTCAATCCTCTATCATTTAAATGATCTTCATAAACAGTTCTATAAAAGGCGGCAAAACAGAAAAGCAGCACACTCAGACAATATTCAAGCTTGAATTTCCTGTATGAATGAAATGACATCTACCATCTTGACATATCCACCACTAATCTGAAATGAACCCAGAAATGGTGATAAATGAGCTAACTATAGCACTGGTGTAGAAAACAGTTTTAACCCAGTAAAGGATAGAAATAGCTGGCAATTTAAAATGGAAGGAAAGCTGGAAAGCTTTAAATTTGAACGGACACAAATTGACTGTTTGAAAGAATTAAATAGTTGGTCCTAAAGTTTGAATGACATGAAATAAGCTGGCAATTTGAACACAAAAAAACTGGTTATTCTAAAAGTGTACATTGACATTTGTGTGTGTGCTCACCGGACTTTTTGTAGCTGTATGAGATTGAGTGCAAATATAATGTTTGCCTGCTGCGGTGATACTTATGTTATTGCACTAATATCTTATGTCATTGCTTGCCAATACTAACACTTCGTCTGACTCTCGGAATACATCACTCATTTCCATGAACAAAAACTTACCAGGACAAAGCCCAGCAACTTTGAATATATCAGTCTATGTGACCATTAGTGCACAAAAACTATGGGTATTTCACAACATTGAAACAACTAACTGGGTGGTGGTTTAGGAAATATACCATTATGGTTATTTTCTGTTGTCACGATCAAGGTTTAGAAAATATACATTTACGGTTATATTTCAGTTGTCAAGATCAAGGTTTAGGAAATATACATTTACGGTTATATTTCAGTTGTCAAGATCAAGGTTTAGGAAATATACATTTTCGGTTATATTTCAGTTGTCAAGAACACAGTGCAAGAAATCTAATAATAATTGTAATATTTTGAAACTTACTGTACAAACTTTACTTTCAACAAAGTTACATAGGCATAAACAAAGTTAACTGGGCTGCACAGATGGATAAATCTTATCTTCCTCTCATGCATTAAAGCATACACATAGATAATAAAACTGATATAATCATACAAACACAATTCATAGTGGTATTTTAATCTTTTCTTTTGTTTCTATACATCAAGTCAACAGAAACAGTATTATATTTGTAATAAGTTTAAACAAAAATGAGTTGAATTTTCAACATAAAAAATCAGCTTTGTCAATAAATTATTACAGTATTTTTACAGTAATTATAAAAATATTAATGTATTATTATGCTGGTAAAGTTTACATCGGTGTTGTCTCCAACATGTTTCTATGCATCTCATGTTTTCTGTAATAACTTCATTTATTAAGTTACAGCACTTCCAGCTTATAATGGGGGCACGTCAGGTCAAGCTGATAACTTCAGAGACTAACATTACTTCAGCCATCCACCTCAATGGTTTCAGCAATTTGGACAATTACATTTTTTGTACAGAGGTCTTTTTACTGTCCTGCAGTGTGTAAGTAGTTCTACGCAGATCTCGTAAGGTCCTAACTACAAAACATAGCTGAACATCACCATAGTTACCATATTTGTTATCTCTATATTGTCTGATGCTAAAAAATATTCTTTACTTTGCTGTTAAAAATTTGTCTGAACAGGACATACTCTTGATCTAACAGGAATATAATTCATGCAAAGGTGCTTAACAGGTAATATATGCACTTGTAAACCACTGCTTATACAACTGAAACAAATGAGTTATTTCTAAAACACAACCTTTAAAGGGCTATCAGATTTTTCAGATAACAATTATGGTCATTAGCTATTACTGGTAGAGGAAGACACGTGTCTTCAAAAGTCTTGATAGAACCACTAGCAGACAGAGGGTCAAAGTCCCTCCTTAAATAAAAGGTTTCACCACAGCCGAAACATGAACACACATGGTGGGATGTCGAGGAGTCACAAGTCTGTGCCTCTTAAATGCTCAGCCATAGGCACCCTTTCAAAAAACATTGACGGTTACTATATGCCCAAAAGTAGAATTTCTATTTAAAAATAATGTGGTTTCAACTGTTGCACTTACTGATGCAGTCAAAGTTCTCAGTGCATTACCAAATCATAGCCTAAAAGCCATGACATATCAGAAAATAACAAGTTAATGAGTTTGTTTGTTTGTTGCTGTTATTGTTGTGTTTTTTGTTACATTTTTTTTTTTTGGGGGGGGGGGGGAGCGTTACGACCAAATATGATGGCTTACCGACATGAAGATTGTCTAAGTTTTCATATATATATACATATATATATGGTAAGCAGCCACACCCCTGGCGACCACACCCTTGGCAGCCATGTTTTTTGAAGGATCAGAATCTGATTTCTTTGAACAATCTTGACCCAGGATCTGCCAAAGAGCATGTGTACTAAATAAATATCACAGCTCTAGCTCTTGCAGTTTCTGAACAAGACAGGTTTTCCTTTATTGCCTTATGTAGAAAATAGCCACGCTTCTGGTAGCCATGTTTTTTTAAAGATCAGAATTCTTTGAACAATTATCACACAGGGCCACCCAAGGAACGTACTAAATATCAAGGCTCTAGCTAAGGTATATAAATTGCCACGCCCCTGGCAGCCAAGTTGTAGGACGGTTCAGAATTCTTTGAACAATCTTCATAGTTACAGGGCCTCTCAGAGAGCATGTACACCAAATATCAAAGCTCTAGCTTTTGCAGTTTCTGCCAAGAAGATTTTCTAAGTTTTCCTATATAGCCACATATAGAAAATGGCCACACCCCTAGTGACCTACATTTTGACACCACATGACCCAGTTACAAACTCACCCAAGATTTCAATGCAGACAAACATTGTGACCAAGTCTGATAAAGACTGGGCTATTAATGTGGTCTCCAGTGTGTTCGCAACTAGTGTCTGTCTTAGTTACCTAGTTACAAATTCCTCCAAGACTTTATGCAGGAAAACATACTGACCCAGCTTGGTGAAAACTGGATCCAAACTAAATAATAATAATAATAATAATAATAGCGTCTAGAGTGTTCACAAGCAAACTGCAGAGGCAGCATTGAGGACTCCAGAAGCAAGTGGATAAGAAAAGCTCACCCTGGGCACGTTAAGCTTGAATGAGCAAAAAAATGACTGTAGAAATGTTCATACACACAAAGTAAAAATAGACAAAGAACAAAAAATATGTTAGAACTTCACAAAAAAGTTAACAGAGTGAGAATATTGACAATGCTACAGTTGTGGCAATGTGTGAAGAAGCAAGTCATTCCCATGGATTTACATATTTTGTGTTGGACCCATGACCCCTGAAGCAAGGGCCCATCACCTTAACCACTTAATGAATTGAAAGTGGCAGCCCCTGAATTGCAAGAAAATAATTGACAGAAAATTTTCCATGAGCTTAACCCAATTAGCAACAGGGCTTTCCCCAGGCAATTATGGCATACCGGCGCCGGGATGCCTTTATTTCTAAACTGTCATTTGCAGGACGCTTACAATCTGCCGGTATGCCATAAGCCTTGGCCGGGATGCTTTCAAGATTCAATAAACAAGGTCAATAAACATGTCCAATTATGTAATTTTCTCGCTGATATCACGGTTCTCCGATATTGTTAAGCGTCTGCTGATAAAGATCACTCTTTACAATATTTAATGAGCGTCTGCTGCATTCTATACATAGATGATGACGTCACTCCGTAAAAGTCATCTCTGTACTAGGACGCAGGATTCACCCCTGTTTAGGGTAATTGTGCTTCCGCAAAATAGTTCCGCGTAGGATTGACGATATGTGAAAACGACCTCAAATATGCATATACGATGTAAAGTTAACTATATAATATCACTTAAAATGTATATCCGCATATTAAGTTTATTTACTTGTGACAAAAAGCAATTGTTAAGAGCAGGTCGATCTTTCTACTTTCACTTTCTCTAGTAGCGTAAGTGCACATGTCAGTAAGACAGGTGCGTACACATTGGCGTCTGCTCAGAAGTCGGATACAATATTAAATGAGTGTCTGTTAAAAACTGAGAATCAACCAATTAAGAACAGATTATCTCGTCAGTTATGATGGACGAAATGAGATTAAAATCGGTATATTGTTCTTTGATTACCTGCTAACTGTGAAGAGGTGTGAGCGATGATCAGGTAAGAAAGTGGTAATTGATATTCTTATCACTTTAATTAACAGGTGATTAAAGAAGTTTTATAACAAATTATACCCAAATAAAAAACTATATTAAAGTAATTTAATGTTACTAAAGTGCTAACTGTTGGTTTTTAGATGTATATAAAGCTGGTATTTTAAAAAGGCCTTTACAACTCCTATGACTGTATACGAGTGTTTATCAAATGAACAACAAAGGCAAAAAGCGTCCTTTTCCAAGCAATGCTTGTGGATTAATGGACAAATTTGTTCTCAAATCAGCAAATGTTCCAAGTCTAAGGCATTCTGAAGCTGATCAGTGCATTGATCCAAGCCCAAAGCGCTCAAAGATCAGGGAATCTGGTTTTGACCCAATGTGGACAGAAAGTTTTCCTTAAGTCTTAGAAAAAGACATGGTAATTAATGTATTACATTTTGTTTGATTTACAGGGTTTACCAATACACATTACAATGTAAAATGTGGAACCTGATTACATATGTATTAGAAATTAATGTAATTTTAAGTTAGTTTTAATGTCAGCTTAATTCCTTTCAGGAATGGTGTGTCATCTCTGCATAAAGCACCACAAGCGGCCAACTTAGAATACTATATTGCTTTGTGCTAAATATGTATTAATACATTTGTAAGATGCAACATATCAACCATGTAAATTTTGCACGAATTTGCATGTCGCGCATAGGGTGCCAGGATGCCTTAAAAAATTTCTGTGGAAGGCCCTGAGCAAGTGACATATTTTATTAATAGGTTCACACTTAACAAAGTCTACAACAGTAAGGGCTTTCTTCTTTATTAAAAGAGGCACCTTAAAGTTGGGATCTGACAGATTGGACCAATGTTTTCCTTTTCAAACAACCAAATACAAAATTGTTACCTAAAAAAGATCTCGCTGGTTTTTGATGCACTAAATCTCTATGAAAAGTGAAGCATAACACCCCACTTTTCATTACAAACATGTATTTCCTCAATCTGAGTCAAGCTGCACATTTTTAAACTATCTTACTTTAAAGTAGGTTTGTCACAGTAGGCTAGTATACCAGCATATTGCAATGCTGTGTGGGGTCAATATGGTACTGCAATACACAATGGCCGGACTGGTTTTTGCTGCCACCATTTTGTCAAGTCAAATATGCTCGTACTGATGAAATGTGATTGCCAGTAACCAACTGAAAATGTAGTCTGAAATCGAATCCATGTCAGGGCGTTCCTTTTTTAACAGCCTGGGAAATGCAGCCTACTTGGTTTGCAATTGCAGCATTCCTAGCAATAAGAGTTTTAAACTAGGTTTTGACTTATTAGCACAATTTAATTTCTCCTTTTATAAGACAAGTTAATATTGGATGGAAGCATGAATCGTATTGGACATAATTATAATATACTGTAATGGCCATATTGTTATAAAAAATTTCATTGCAGAATGCATTTTTCACTTCAAACAGAATTTTAATTACTTTTCAGCAATTCAATCAAACGCTACTATTTCAATATGCAAACAATATGACAGAGTCAACTGATTCAGTCAAAGAATGTTGCAATTAATGACAAAACCGATTGTGGGACCACATCAGGCTGAGGGAGGTTAGATCAAGAAAGAAAATTGTTAAAGTAGTCATTGTGTCAACTATTAATGCACCTGTAAGATACGGTTTAGGCACAACCAACCTATATACACTCGCTTATCATCATCACCGAAGTTCATTTGGAGCAATCACACTACAATGTTGTAAAGTTTTGCAGTTAAATTTCTGTCTGACTGTTTGTACATTGCGTTCTTATGGTTTTACTACTCACTTTCTTGTTTCTGTGTTTACCTGTTATAAAGCTTATAAAGCTATGTATATATGTAAATGAAGAAAATGTCCAAACTTCCGCTAAACAGGAATAATATATATGTATTTTATAGATGTAAACTATCAAATACTGCATTTAAGCTAAGGCTTTTGAGTAACTGACTTATAACTCCTTAGCTCCTACAACTTTGGGTCCCAGTAGGGGTGTTATTGGGTCAAATACAACATCATATGGGGTACTGTTGAGACAACATTACCATCATACAGGGAACTATTGGGTAAACAACACCGTTACACCTATGTTGTTGTGTTGTAGGGTCAACAATGCTGTAATTTTTAATGTTCAATGATTATGGTGACTTAGTGCTATCATTGCTGGAGGAAGATTCAGACCAATGTCTGGGTCCAACTATGGACACACTGCAGGTCAGCATTAATGCCGTCTCACTTGAATGTCAAAGTCACAAAAAAATGCCACTGGGTTACAATAGGGATGTTGTTATTTTATAGGAATACTATCATACATTACAAAATCAAATCAATATTTCAAATTTATTTCTTAAAGGGGCCTGGACAAGATCAGTGCCTGCATATTGTTAAAATGTGTGACCAGAGATACATGCTAATTTCAAAAACTATATCCCACTCTGGTGATAATTGTTTGTTTGTTTGTTTGTTTATTGGGTTTATCGTCCCACCAACAGTATTTCAGTTATCTGGAGACTGTGTCCACTTGAAGCAGATATAGTGCTGCCTTCACTGTGTATAGCATGCCGTGACATGATACCACACCCAGTCACATTATCCTGACACCGGGCCAACCAGTCGTGGAACTAGCCTTATATTTGCTTGAGCGTTAGCAAGGGAGCTATACCACTACCATTTTTAATGACTTTGGTATGTCGCGGCCCGGGATCGAACCCGGGGCCTCCTGTACCTGGAGCCGACGCTCTACCGATTGGTGATAATTGTACTGTTATGACAGAGAAGTATAAAGTTAACAAATCAATTCATCTCAGTCTTCTAGAAGCTTCATTTAGCAAAAATTCCTTGAAAACATTATATTGATGGTGGGTCTTGCTATCTTAATACAACATAAATTTTGATAGAAACCATACGGACACATCAGCAAGCAATTAGCAATAATAACCTTGCCCAATTTCTCTGTAAATATTGTGGTTCAACAGCTTTCCTTATCAATTTTCTAAAATTAAAAAATACATACTAGACTGTATCCAGGCCTCTTAAAGGATATCAACAATACATTGGAAATACAATCAGAACTCCTTGGGTAATAGCTTTAAGTTTTATTTTCAGCTTTTTCTGACATAATAACAATATATAGAATGATCTTTTTTTTAAAAATCAGCTATAAATATAATTTAAGGAATCCATTTAGTTAATAAAGAATGCAAAATAATACCAAACCAGGAAAATTAAAATTCTTAAGTCCCTAATTTTGTTTGACTAAAAGGAAAATATGAAACAGCAATTAAGTTCTTTTACTACATATGCAGAAAAGTTAAAATTATTATTTATTAAAAAAACTCCCAAGAGCAATGTTTCTGAAGGAATATACCATATGTCAGGTATTCCCTATTTACCAAGTGAAAAGAAATATATACTTTTTAATCCACTTGTAGGTAGGTATTTACTTATACATGTATCATGTATATATATAAGAAAAATTCATATTTTTATTACTTAATATCTGTGTATTTTTCAACATAATGCTCAAACACATAAGCACATTTCTTAATTTATACTGAAGCTATGATTACACATATATGATACAATCTGAAGAATGCTTGATAATTGAAAACATGGATAAATGCATTATAGTTATGTATTAACCCCCATGTCAGAGGTCATGTGCTTGTCATGTAACTGTAGCATTAACCTCAATGTCAGAGGTCATGTGCTTGTCATGTTACTGTAGCATTAACCTCAATGTCAGAGGTCATGTGCCTGTCATATTACTGTAACATTAACCCCTATGTCAGAGGTCATGTGCCTGTCATGTTACTGTAAAATTAACCCCCATGTCACAGGTCATGTGCCTGTCATATCACTGTAACATTAACCCCAATGTCAGAAGTCATGTGCTTGTCATATCACTGTAACATTAACCCCCATGTTAGAGGTCATGTGCCTATCATATCACTGTAACGTTAACCCCAATGTCAGAAGTCATGTGCTTGTCATATTACTGTAACATTAACCCCCATGTCAGAGGTCATGTGCTTGTCATATTACTGTAACGTTAACCCCAATGTCAGAAGTCAAGTGCTTGTCATATTACTGTAACATTAACCCCCCATGTCAGAGGTCATGTGCCTGTCATATCACTGTAACATTAACCCCAATGTCAGAAGTCAAGTGCTTGTCATATTACTGTAACATTACCCCCCCCCCCCCATGTCAGAGGTTATGTGCCTGTCATATCACTGTAACATTAACCCCAATGTCAGAAGTCATGTGCCTGTCATATTACTGTAACATTGACCCCATGTCAGAGGTCATGTGGCTGTCATATTACTGTAACATTAACCCCTATGTCAGAGGTCATGTGCCTGTCATATTACTGTAACATTACCCCCATGTCAGAGGTCATGTGCCTGTCATATCACTGTAACATTAACCCCAATGTCAGAAGTCATGTGCCTGTCATATTACTGTAACATTACCCCCATGTCAGAGGTCATGTGCCTGTCATATTACTGTAACATTAACCCCAATGTCAGAAGTCATGTGACTGTCATATTACTGTAACATTACCCCCATGTCAGAGGCCATGTGCCTGTTATATTACTGTAACATTAACCCCATGTCAGAGGTCATGTGCCTGTCATATCACTGTAACATTAACCCCAACGTCAGAAGACATGTGCCTGTCATATTACTGTAACATTACCCCCATGTCAGAGGCAATGTGCCTGTTATATTACTGTAACATTAACCCCATGTCAGAGGTCATGTGCCTGTCATATCACTGTAACATTAACCCCAACGTCATAAGTCATGTGCCTGTCATATTACTGTAACATTACCCCCATGTCAGAGGCAATGTGCCTGTCATATTACTGTAACATTACCCCCATGTCAGAGGCCATGTGCCTGTCATATTACTGTAACATTACCCCCATGTCAGAGGCCATGTGCCTGTCATATCACTGTAACATTAACCCCCATGTCAGAGGCCATGTGCCTGTCATATTACTGTAACATTAACCCCATGTCAGAGGTCATGTGCCTGTCATATTACTGTAACATTACCCCCCTGTCAGAGGCCATGTGCTTGTCATTTTACTGTAACATTAACCCCAATGTCAGAAGTCATGTGACTGTCATATTACTGTAACATTAACCCCAATGTCAGAAGTCATGTGCCTGTCATATTACTGTAACATTACCCCCATGTCAGAGGTCATGTGCCTGTCATATCACTGTAACATTACCCCCATGTCAGAGGTCATGTGACTGTCATATTACTGTAACATTAACCCCATGTCAGAGGTCATTTGACTGTCATATTACTGTAACATTAACCCCATGTCAGTGGTCATGTGACTGGCATATTACTGTAACATTAACCCCATGTCAGAGGTCATGTGACTGTCATATTACTGTAACATTAACCCCCATGTCAGAGGTCATGTGACTGTCATATCACTGTAACATTAACCCCATGTCAGAGGTCATGTGACTGTCATATTACTGTAACATTAACCCCATGTCAGAGGTCCTTTGACAGTCATATTACTGTAACATTAACCCCATGTCAGAGGTCATGTGCCTGTCATATTACTGTAACATTAACCCCATGTCAGAGGTCATGTGCCTGTCATATTACTGTAACATTAACCCCATGTCAGAGGTCATGTGCCTGTCATATCACTGTAACATTAACCCCATGTCAGAGGTCATTTGCTTGTCATATTACTGTAACATTAACCCCCATGTCAGAGGTCATGTGACTGTCATATCACTGTAACCTCTGCTACCATGAAGAAATAGGACACTGGGTTTGAATTTGACCAAAATTTGAATGAAATTATAATATATTGATAGTTTTTAACAATATTATATTATTCAGTTTTATTGTGACAATTAAGCCTGAGGAATGTTTTCATTTAAAGAAATGCAATTTTAATATATTTCAATTGTATGGAATATTGTTGCATTGACTGCGATTTGATGCACACAAGTATGTCCTCCCCTTATGTTCAGATGCTTTTCAAGATGGCAGTGGTTACTTTAGCACAGAAAACATTACCAGTGTAATAAGTTTTTAACAATATACCAAAAACACACTCACAAGGGAAATATCGATGTTATTTGAATACTTAGACAAAAATCCTCGAAACTTCCCTTATAAACAAAAAGGATGGAACAAGTCATTTTGTCAATATATGAGGTAAAAAAGCCAAGGAGTTCCAAAAGTACAGGTTCAGAGCTCCAGATAAAAGACTGAATGGAATAAGAAATCAAAGATAAACCAATTATTATCTATAAGGCTATTGAATATATGCATAACTCATACTAACTGTTTATTATTGGCTGACAATTTCATTCAAAGATCAATCATTATCTATTAGCCTGCTGAATATGTGGATAGCTTATACTAACTGTTTATAATTTGCTGACAACTTCATGTTATGAGTAATGACAATATGACAATATGACATTTATAGAGACTAAGCAGCAAATAGTGTGGCCAGCTCCAATTTTAAACTATTCAGTGTTAAATCTAAACTATGCTCTTGAGTCTATGTGCACATTTTATATAATAGCTTGGGCCCTACAGCCACTCATGTAAAAAATAAATAAAAAAACCTTTCCTTTATAGCTGATTCTTTCATTCATTTATAGCTTCAATCCATTCTGATTCCAGATAGACAGTATTAAAATAAGCTTGTTCACACAAACATGATGTTGTTTCTAGCAATCACACAGACACAGTTTTGGTCATACTGACAACATGCAGATATATTCTGGAGTAACAACAGCACAGCTAAAAGCTCTCCATACATGAAAGAATGGACAAGAAACTCAAAATCACTAACTCTTATTACTGGTGCATAAACTGAAAGTTGAAAATCTAGCAAGTTCCAAGCAGATATTGTTCTTTTTTTCAGTCAAAATTCTAACTTAAATACTAAAGTGTACAGAGACAGTTCTGTGCTTGTAATAATACTTTCAGAACTAATCTCCACAATTAACAATTATTGAGGTAATAGTTAATACCAAAGGCAGTGTTTAGGCTAGAACTTCAAAGCAGTGGGCCAATTTGACCCATCACTTTTGAAAACAATGGGCCAATTTTATAATCAGTGGGTCATTTAAAAAACCCTCACCAGAATGTGTTTTTTAATAGCAGACATTGTGAAAAACGACACAATGTTACGAATCACCCAAGCGCTTTACTTATATACCGCACCATTAAACGATTAATTATGATCATCGGAGTTGTTGTTTGTACCGGAAGTCGCTAGTGCATATAAAGACCATCGAATACAGCCGTTTTTAGGTCAACAGGTCACGCCAAGTCGGTCTATTTTTAGCAAAAACTAGTTTGTGTACAAGCTAGGCTTAGAATTATGATTGATTGATACAAAAGACAGAAGTATTTCTTTCCGTTTTATTAATTCTTTACTTTTATTAGTGTGCGCCAAAATGACCCATTCAGTTAAAAAATGTGCGCCAACTCTAAGAATTCTGCGCCTATCCCGCAAAGGCGCGCTCTAGACTAAACACTGCAAAGGTGTTTGAAACAGTGATCTCTGCTTTATAAAAGTAAAGATACCATTTATAGCCCATTTATTAACAGTGATAACTTACAAAGGGCTTATTCCATGAGGAGTGCTAGAAAAATGGAATCAATATTTCCTACTAAATGAATTTATCAAATAGCAAATAGTGTAGATCCATACTTATCTGGATGACTTTGCCCACTCAATCTGCTTAGCAAGCTTTGGCATACAGAGTAAAACCAGCTGGGAACAGTCTGATCATATCAGTATCTACACTATTTGCTGCAAAAATTCTGGAAATATATTCAATTGCCTCTGCATGAAAAGATCCACCAAATACTAATAATTCAGTAAAGGTTTGTGCACTGCATTTCATATAAGATGGTGCTGCTGAAGTTGGTGGGAGGAATTCATCTGAGAACCTAAGCAATAACCCCTTAATTAAATAAAAGGATTGCCGATTTTTGTCAAAATGTTCAAAGCTATTGTTTGAACAGTTACTTTTATGAGGAGCTCTGGACGTTTGGTCCATATCAGATGGATGGACAAGTACAAAATAATGTCTTTCACAACAAAAGTGTCAGAAAAGTATGGAAGTTAAGCTCATTATTTTGTTTGATTTTTTTGGGTAAAATTATAACCGTTTTTGCAATTTAAGAAAGGGTCAATGTCATGAAAGCTTTAATCAGAAATCTATGCTTAAAACTGACAAAATGAATACATGTATGTTTTATGAAAAGTAACCATTCTTTTTTTAAATAACAATGTTTTTCCTTTAGTATATACTTACATCATAAACTTGTTTTTTTTTCCTTTCGGAAATGTCATTCAGTCAATATATTTGACCATTAACAACCGAAAACATACACGGATCAGAACAAAATAAATATTATTGAATTCTTATTTATTGCATTATCATATCAATGTAAATAAGCCTTTGTGTTGGTTTATTTTTTTAATTTCTATTAACAGATTGTAAAATGAGAACAAAAGATTGATTCACATTATTTTGTCTCGTTTATCTGATATGGACCCATAGACAGTGAGACAGTAACAAGAATGGGTGTACTTACTGTACTGCAGCTGGTCGGCACCCTGATTCATGTAGGAGTTGTCTCCCTCTGCATAAGCCAGCTGGCCCCACTGGTCAGAGCTCAATGACCCTTCTGCCATCTCTACCCCTGTAATCTCAAGCTCCATCTCATTCTCAGTGATTGGCTCAATCTTTACAGAAGAATTGAATTCACCCCCTTCACCAGCATCATTGTTTGTACTGGACTCATTTTGATCACTCTCACTGTTCCGATCACTACGGCTAGTACTTTCTGCATTAGTCTGTTCACTAGAAGTTTGGGTGTGGCTTAGACCAAGAGAGGAAGGGAATGACACAGAGGGGGAGGGGTAACTGGGCACATTAGGACGGCCCCCATCTGTGGGCATTGTTAATGTGTCACCCCTTGCAACGTTGACACTATCACCACTCTCCTGCTTGACAACAAGGGTGGAATCTCTGCTGTGGGTGTGGTCCTGACCTTCGGAATCACTTTGAGAGGTCACTGGATTCTGGAATGATGCATCTGATGAGTCCTGATAAGACTGGCGCCGAGCTTTTTCAGAAAATGGGCGAGCATATGGCGAAGCCCGTGGCTGTCCTTTCGGGGTAGAGGAACGTGGCTTTTTGATGCCATCTGTGTAAGACTGAAGTAGTGGAGAGTGTGGTTGGCCGGACTGAAAACACTGTGGCACATCTGGAGTTGCAGGTTTGTGGTGAGCTGAAATATAGTTTGAGAGAAATTAAGATATCATAGTTTCATTTTTGATCAGAATAGTGACTTGTACTAGTATAAACTTATAAATAGACCCCAGAAAACAATCTTGATGTCCAAAGTCACATGCCTTTCAGAACAAAGTAACCTCTGCCATCATAAGTAAAACAAAAAGATGAATAAAAATTTATCAAATTATAAATTCTCATATACCTGGGTTGTTGTTTTAAATATTACACCATAATAGTTTCAATTTAAAAACAAAGTCTTAAGAAATGTTCACATTTTAAAAATAGAATATTTGACTTATTAAGATTTTAATCCAATAGAACATTTTCATAACTGGCACAGATATCTATATCTACACACATGTACAAAAGCATGTTCTTCACTCATGTCACATACTTTTCAAGACAACACACATACTTTTAGAGGGAAAATACACCAAGGAGAATTCTATACCATGCAGATTAGGATTAGTTTCAAAAGTGGGTGGGGAATTGCGTGTGCATCATTCACGGCATAATCAAACTCCAAAGCGTCTGAAAGACTTAATTGTTTACAGAAAATGTATAATCTATGACAATGTCGAAATGAACAAGAATAATCGATGTATTTATTATTATTCAAGTATAAACAATGGCTGCGATTATTAGGTTACGCGAGCAAATCGAAACAAAGACCATCACGTGACGTTAACAACAGCGAATTTGCACAAAGGTCATTAACAGTCACACCTCTAGTGCATGACTGCAATAAAAACAATTGATGGTCACACATTGACTTTCAGGTTTTGTTGAGTGGCCGCTTATTACATATCAAATAATGAAAGAATTGTCATTTTAAGATGACCGCTGATTGGACGACAATTAAAGAACAAAGTTAATTCTGATTAATTTTAGTCAATCATAGATACGAGGGAACTTGTAAGTAACAAACACTTCGCAGTTGTGTCTTATGTCAACAGTTTGTCAAATATATATAAAATCCGATTCTGATGAAAATTCAGTCTCTCCAAACAAGCCAAACTGCAATGGCTTTCCAATGGGTAAATTGCAACCGTTTTGTTACAGCAAGAATGCACGCTATCCGGTGCGATAGATGCAATGCCTGGCAGCAATTTTGTCACTTATATGGAAATAAGCAATTCATATACGGTACAAAAATTCCCAATTCGGACTATTACCGGTACGAGAATGTAGTGGTACGGCTATTCCCCCACCCGACATATACAAGACCATGCTCCCCAATTTTTATGTCAATTCATATATTATGTGATAAACATCAGAGGTAAAATTCACAAAACAAGTTTGTGTCAACTATGTATTGACATGTTATGTCTGTATTTGTATATAAGAACAAAAAGAAAGATGGTTTAAAAAAAGATAATGCTCAGCCTTTTCTCCTATTTTAAAATTAAAACATGCAATATTTTAGTTACCTGGAGAAAGATTGACTGTTTTGTTTAGGGGTAGTTTTGGTTTAACTGCAAAACTAAAATTGTAGTAAGAGCACGTTGTAATATGGAACAATGCTATCTTTTAAAATGTGTTTTCTTTAGGGAGGGGGAATCGTAGTATTGCACCACTTTCTATTTTGAGCCCATTTTTTTCTCAACAACACTATGTACCACTGTTGTGAAAATATACTTAATTACACTTTATTTTGGTTTCAAGATGCTGATAATGGTCCTAGATTGCCAAGATTGGAAGATTCTCTTCAAAGGGTTTTACAAACAACTCTCCTTCGCATTTCATGCTGTCTTGTTCGTCGTCTAATTTTATTTCACTTAATGTCCATATAACAAGCTTTTCTATCCTTCTAGCGTGTATTATAAGTTCTGGACGATTCCCTGATACATGCGCCCCTCTTTATCTAACAAAGTTAAGTTAACGCACTTACAGTTTTGAAAATTTGCACAGAACACCGAATTCATTGTTCTCAGAGGCCATTTTGTTTTGTTTGTTTGCCTACCGGAAGTTGTACAAAAAACGAATGGTAACTCTACCAAGGGAGATAACAAGGGTTATTAAACAGGACTATTCTGTCAAGAGACATGTTTTCCATGACAAGAAACCTCAAAACATACAAAGAAATGTGCGTTCATTTAACTTCACAGTTTACTCTGGCATTATCAGCTTCCTGTACAGAAAAAGATGCCTGCTATTTAGGCTAAGATAACTGTCTTATTGTTAAAACAATATGACAAACAATATTATTTTAAAGTTGATGAAAATTTAAAATACCTCTTAGGCATAACTTCACTGACATGGGGTTATAACAATGTTCAAGCAAAAAAATTGGCGCAAAATCAACATTAAGAAATATTGTTGTTTATTAAACTTCTAACAATACAGACAAAAGGTGGAAATCACGACCATAGTGGCAGGATTCAGTAGGAATCATGTATATAAAGTTATTATTTTCATATAGTTTTGACTATCCATGGTTCTGCAAGTAGATCGAGATATTTTACTTGCATACCTGTTTAGACAGAGAATTAAAGATTACAGTCAGAACTTGCTAAGTTCTTCTAGTCAATATCTGCAATGTGAACATTTTTCCATTTGGCATTCAGATTTTAGATTTAAGTTCTAACCATAAATTTACAATAAAAAAACTGGAGGACTGTATGAAATCCCATTTGAGCACAACAATTGCATGTCCTTTTTTACATGAAATAATTCCTATCTCTCTTCTAAACATTATGTGGACATTATTTTTCAACGACGTCACTACAGTCATGACTTATCAAAGCATCAACGCTTGGACATTTATTCAATCCGATCGGTTTTCTTTTCATTGCTTGCATTTGAGAAACCCGTCAGGAAGTGCAAAAATACAGCTCTGTAAAACAAGTTTAAGCACCCAGTCGGTCCATATTGCCGAATGACCTTTGCAAGGCGGTACCTGTCGGGTTTGCTCTTTTTGTTAAACGACTCCTCACAGATTTGTTCTTACTTTTACATTTTGGCTTGCATGTGAATACCTTGGTCCTGTGCCTTTTCAAATTACTGTATATGTTGTAAAGCTCATTGGACTATGTCATATCAGGGCTTTTTCAGAGTTTTTTGGGGAAAAGGTTCCAGCCCAAATTGGGAATTTTTGACGCGGTAAATAAGTCAAATTTAGAAAAAAAAGTATTGACAAATCAAACCAATTGGGTAATTTCAGCATTTATTTTTCTGCATTAAAGCTTAATCTGCCTTGCTTTTGTGTCCCTGAAAGTGTTACAGAGCTCTTCCAGAGTTTGTTCAGAAAGCTCTGAAGGGCTTCAAAACAGATTCTCATTAAATTGGAGAGTTTTTCCTGGCCAAGGGAGCTTCTCAAAGAAGTGCAAAGTAGGGTCATAGTGCTGAACCCTCTCTCCACAGCTTCTGTGCTTGATGGTATTATGGTCATCATCTACAGAAGTTGGTAGATTCTAGATCGCGTAGTATTTACTATTGTACGACATTTTTCGTCACTATATCTTGCGGGTCAGTATAAAAGCCAGTACTGCATGTACCGTTTTTGCTTCATAACTCCTTTCAGTTTCATATGCAGTCAAACAGTTATGGCGAAAATACTTTTGTTTATGAAATAAAAAATAATTCCTGTTAATTTTCAAACCATATATTGATTACAATGTTATCTGGAATGGCTATGTGATGCATCTTCAACTTGCGTTACGGTATATGGCTGGGTAAGTGTCTATGTTTTCACCGGTTACATTCATACATAAATTAACAGAAAGTAGTTTTCACAGATCACCGAACAAAAGTAAACAAACAATTCGCTTAATTGGAAAAGTCTCTTGATTTCATGGTTTCTTGTTTTTTTTTATTTTTTAAAGGTGAAAAGGCAGTTCGGTTCAAATGAGAATTAATTTATGAGATTGGGAATTTTTTTCTTGAAATTGGGAAAAATGTCGCTATTTGGCATTGGGAACGGGGCCGAATATCGGCCCTGTGATACAGGCTGAAAAAGCCCTGCATATATATTGTTATTGGAAAGATGTTGCTTGATTGTAAATATCATTCACTTCTCCACTACTATATAAAAATATACAAAGACATTTTTTTAAATGGTACAATAGTTGGTCTGAATTATTAGACATGTTAGGATCATGTGTCAGGGTGAAACCTTTGAACTAACACAGTGCAACCTTCACCGGCTTGATTTCTGATTACTTAAGTCTCCCAAGAATTGAGACATTTAATATAGTGACACCTTTACTGAGATTGTACTTACTTTTCATGCAGTATCCGAGAAACTGTGACTTGATCTCTTGTTTTCCAGCCAGAAAGCCCTTGCCAGTTTTAGAGCCAAGATGAGAGAGGGTGCCATCATTTACGCTGGCTGTGAGGATGAATGATTCCTCACCAGTGTTTTGTGACAACTGCTCCAGCTGAAATAACAATGGTCAACATCTGAGCAAGAATGATCACATATTTAACCATTTCAACATATACATACAGTATTCAACTGAATGCTAAGGAGGAAAGCAGAAAAAATTAGCAAAAAATGAGAATTAAAAAACTTCTAGTCTCCCAGTTCACTTGTTAACAAACGCAAAAATTAAAAATCCATATGCACATAAAAAGCTATTTTTATATGGACAAATACCTGTTATTGCAATACACCTTTCCTTTATTTATACATGTACATCTATGCATACAGGTAGCGCTAGTGGTGATAATAAATGACACAGTAGGCTGAAGTATGTAAAATACACTAAATAACATGGAAATATACATTGCTTTAGATTGCAGGAACCTTGTTGACAAAATTGAAATGGATGTATATTAACTCTATTTCAAAAAAGAAAACAATCAATTTTTAGCAAATAGCCTTCAGCTGCATATTTAAATAATGAATACAGGGTTCGACATTAAGGACCGACCGAACGACATTCACTAGTAGATTGGTGGTTCGGTCTAGCTAAGTCCTAGGCTAGCTGGACCGACTGGTCGTGTTCTAAATCGGGCAAACTTAGCCTAAAATCTACATATGAATGAATCAAGTCAAAAATATTTATAATGGTTAAACTCGGTCGCTTTTGACGCTTGTCAATACAGTTTCTTGAGAAACCCGTGTGCTATATTTAGCAGTTTATATACATAGTAACAACCTTGACATGCGTTCACTCATTGGCTGGTGTTTTCAGAACGAGGCTTTGTCTCCTACGCACTTGTCAAATATCCAATGTCGTAATACTAATTGTTAAGCGGATACAAATTAATGCTTATTTCTTCATCTATCTTCTTATTTTCTAATGTTTATGGAACTGTCCTATTATTATCTATACTATTTGAATAAAAATGCGAGGGATACAAAAGCACGAATACCATCTGTAATGTTGAGATCTCAAGTATTACGACAACATACTATAATACGGTTTGTTTATAATGCACTATGCGCAGACGACACAAAAATGTCGAGCAATGTACTTAAGTTTGATTTTTCGTCTGACAAAAAAAAGAAAGAAAAAAAAAGACGGACGGCAGTATGAAACGAAATAGCAAGGATGCTTCAATGAAACTGTGTGACAAAACAAAAAGGATAAGATCGTTTTGTCCAAAATGAACAGATGAGTTTAGATCTAGTTGGCTAGATTTTGAAGAAAAAGAGCAATCTTATGTTTTGTAAGACATGCAGATTTGTTGTCGGTACGGACGATTTCAGAATCGATAATATAAAGGGGCATTCTGAATCTAAATCCCATATATCTCACCAATGTAAATATGATCTTAAGTACAACTCACAGTTCACTACTTTTGTTGCATCCTATACTGGGGAAATAAAGCAGGTTGACAATCATGTGAGCCTAGCCTGTTCAGTTGTGTGAAAACGTCTAGTCATATAGGTATGGTCATACTTAACTTTCTAATCATATAATTACCAATGTATGATACCTATATTAGACTAGAAAATTAAGTATAATCATACGTAAGTTGCATTAATAGAATGTTAAGTTTCATACTAACTATCTAGTTATAACTGTCGCATACTTAGTTATATTGGTATGTTACTGCAATAGATAAATAAGAAAAGGTCCTATCAAAACTCTCACAGATATTTAAATTTTATCTACCAGTAGACAAAGGCAAACAAGGTAAATGCAAATGTGACAAAAAACACAGAGACGAGACATAACACACATAAAGAAAAAAAAACATCAGTTACCAAGACAATGCTTGGACTCATATAACAATTTGATTTAAGTATCATTTAGTATGTCTTGTATGTGTATAATGCATTTTACATTTTGGTCTAGTCCAGTTTAGGTCAGGTCTAGTAAGTTTTCTAAGTTACTGGACCACTGGTCCAGCTCTCAAAAAAGTTAACGTCGAACCCTGGAATAGCTCAATACTATATGTGTATTTGTATAATGATTCACTGGTGCATCACATAAATGTTTAGGCATAATACGTACAGGTACAAATCTACAATACCAGTTTTTACAGTATGATATCTACAAACTGGACGCCTAGGACAATTGCACCAACTTAAATGACCATAACACCATATACAGTATTTAAAAAATTAATAACTTGACTCTGTAGTGATGTTTAATTAAGCAGTAAATCCCTTGACACCCACTCTGTACAGAACAACAAAATGGCCGGTGTCAAAAACTGTTTAATCTCTTTCTTTGGAAAATTGACTACTGACAGTTATGAATTGACTACTGAAGCCTGCACCACGTGGTTACCATACCAATTAAAATTGATTTGAACTTTGAGACATCATGAATATAACATGTCCATGACCTTTATCTTAAAGATGCAAAACAGACATAGTAGAGCCGTATATGTAGTCTGGTCTACAAGTGTACAACTAACCTCCTAGATGATCAAATATTGAATGGCAGTATGCAAAATTTAACACTAGATCAAAGGGGTTTAGTTAGTAAAACAGATTTTGTGACAATTTCAATGAGTATACTGATTATGTTTGTTTGAGAATCATATAACTACACAGATGACTGCATTACACAAGGGTTACTACAACTAAATATAGGAGAATACATAGACTGATACACATCTTACCAACAGCTGTATTTGTGACTTGAGGACAGATTGCAGTATTGCCTTGAACCCTGGTATATCCCTCAGGGATTCCAAATCAGCCATGATAATCGTCTTGGTTCTCCTCTGCAAATGACAAAAAAAGAAGCTTCATGAATCCATCTGGTGAAACAATAAAAAACAAAAAGTTAAATTGTCAGAAAATCATCAAAAAGTTGAGAAAAGTTACAGATTTATTCTTACTTGTAACTTACTATCAGCTTGCTGATAGCATGCCAGTGACGCCCTGTACCTTAATACCCACCCCTCTCCAGGCAGACAATGTGGGATGAGATTATTACTTCTGCTTTTGGAGTTTTTCTGCTTTTGGAGTTTTTGCTATTTGCATAAACAGAAAAAAGATTGTTAACAGAAAAAAAAAAAAATGTTTTCCATCTCAATCATTGAGACTGGCAAACTGTCATTTTTAATGTCATTGGTGTCTTGTATCAATTTATACTCAAAAAAAGTCACTGGTCAAAATGTTATCTTACTGTGAATAAATAAATTAAAAAGACCAATGGGGTACATTGCTGAAATGGAAATTGTCTCCCTTGTTAGTTAATATCAAAGGCATTCCAAACAGTAGGTAGGTCCTTGTAGGTGAATTTCTTGGACTTTATCGCCTGTTCTTTTGTAGATATTGCAATAACAGTGAATTTCTTACTTTTGCATAAATATAAGCTTAAAATTAATTTAAATATTTATAGAGATATGTTATTTAAAAAAAAAAAATGGACATGTTTTTTGATGATGGTTAACCTGGGTATCATAAGAAAGGCAGAAGTCAACATACACTCCAAAGAGCACAAGCATAAAAACTGAGTAAAACAAATGAAAAGACCTACTTTCATTTAGGCATTATTCATGGGAGACTATTCATTAATGTCTCTCATTCAAATCTATGTAACAATATATGGAATATTGTCTTTCGGCTTGACAAACTAAATCATAACCTTTGTCCTAAATAAATTTGCAGGTGCAACATTTTTAATATTTTAGCGAAAATGTTGCAAAAACATGGTCTTTGTAGAACAATATTATTGATAACCAGGAGAACCAGCGGATATTCTGAACTAAATTTCTTAAAAATGCTTTTTCCATTCTTATTGATAATGGCAGTAAAGCTTTATGCATGGGCAGATGCAGGCATTGGTTATATAGCATGTGCTTAAAAAGTTTAAATTTACAATATTCCAATTATGTGTGCATTATAAGAACTAACATTTATTTACCCAAAGCAAAAGACACAAGACTTAAACGTGTCAAAATTTACCTCAGTTTCACTATGCAGAAATGGTTCATGAGGAACACAAGATAAAAATACATTGGCAGTAAAAATCACATGAATAAGTGTCATTTCTGTATGCAGAGTACTCATGTTTTCTCTATCAGTATGATTTAACGCACAATGACCAGCTGCTTGGTTTGGAAATGACAAAATTGGTCAGTTACATAACTGTATGGTTACTAGGGTTCTATACTGGTCAGAATTAGCGATATGATATTTGTATCAATACAAAATGATCGATTTTCGATATATCATAATATGATGTATTAAAACTTACATGTAAGTGCTTATTATTGTGTTTTTTCTTATATATAAAAATTAATTAACTGTTGCAAATACTTTAATATGGACAGTCCTTCTACTATAACATAGTGGTTAGCATGGTCAAGTTTACACAAAGGAGGCTGAAACATTAAAAGAAAATCATGGTATTTACAGTATATATATATATATATATATATATATATATATATATATATATATATATTTCATATATATATATGTATATATATAATATTTGCAAATGAGTTGCATACTTAAGACTGGAAAGATCGCTGTAGTTAACATTCACATCTATTACTGACAGTGTATTTACATAAAATCTCAGAGAATTGACACCAATTTTGTAACTAGATTGCTTTGCAAAAATGCAGCAGACATTATGAAACATGATCAAATGAATGCTTGCAAAACGGTCCCGTTTTATTTACAGGTTATGATAACAAATTGCTGATTTCGTACACAAATCGGTTTATACTGTTCCCGACTTTTCCCCAATCATGGCATTTTCATGACCGGGAATAGATATTTTTAAATTCCAGAGTTTTCCCCATTTTCCAGATAATATGGGAACCATATCAGAAACAGATAAGTGTTGTCTTTATTCTTATATGCTTTAGTCATTATCTTTATTTTTGATTAAATAGTTTTATATCTGTGCATTATATAATATATAAGCAAAATTATGGGCAATTGTGTTTGTTTGTTGTGATGTAAACACAGGCATTGTTTGACTTCTGGCTTATTTACAGTATTGCCATGAAGGAATGAGATGGGATTTGCCGGGATTTTTGCCGATACTGTGCAGCGACATTTCTATCATTATAGCACAGGTGCACTTATGAGGTCCAGAGATTGATATAATGCTGTCCCCTTAGCCCCAAGCGTTAGGAGGGAAGCCACTACTTCCAACTTTAAAGTCTTTGGTTTGACCCTGCCAGGGTTTGAACCTGTGACCTCTCGATCTGCAAACAGATGCTCTACCACTTAGGTCATTGGGGCCAGTACTTCCATGAAGAAAATAAAACACAATCATATGTTGTCACTATCAATTAATATATAGCTCTATCGTCTATGTACTTCACTCTGCTGCTTCTACCACTGTAAAAAACGACACTGTCATATCTGACTGCGATAAAAAGAATGGTTAGGAATTAATTATTGATCCAAACAAAATAATAAAAACAAATGAAATGTAGGTCACTAATTTTTAAACTGCACTAACATTAACAATATGAAAAGAAAAAAAATCCATAAAAATTCCATTAAGTCCGAAATCTATGTTGGGTGCACATAATCTGCTGTAACAATAGCTTAACTTAATTTAAAAATACAGTTTTATAAATGAACACACTAAATATAAATAAGCCTTAAATGGAAACCACAAAATCTATTAGTATTAGTTATAACAGAGACATTAGAACGTTGCTTGGAGTAGACCAGTGAAATTAGCTTCAAATCAAACATGAATAAGTTGTTAGATTGGTCTGTATGCATGCGATATCAAATGGGCAAAGATTCGAATTATCTCCCTTACATTGTAACAGCGAAAATCAGGTCAACTGGATTGGAATTGTCTGAAAACCACTGCTGGTTACGGTTTCCAAAAAAACTGTTGGTAACTACCTATTGTAAGTGTAAATCTCAACAAACAAGCAAAACTGTGGACTTCCTGGCTAATTCCCTAACAAAAGCCATTATTATATGAAAATGCTTACCTCCTTTTTCGAAATGACTAGAGAGTATTCAGAGCGCACACAATCGGAGCTCCTCGGATTCTGTGGTGGATGTGAAACGTACCCAAACTAAAACGTACTTATGCATTTCTGGTCAACACGTACCTTAAAGAAATCGAAAACGCATCCAAGTATAAGTGACAACGTACCCATGTAAAATTTTATATATTACATGATTCTTACAAGTATTAAGTAGTATATCTCTGTTTGTTTTTATATGTGTCGCTATGTACGTTTCTTTAATTATATCTATTGGTATTTTACACAAATTAAACATGAATTGTTAATGCTATTTTTAAATATAAATGTCATACATATTTTGCATAAGGGTGTGGAATTGAAGAGGTGCAATAACTTGCTAGACAAAAATTGTAGATTAAGTAATTAGCATTGAAAAAAAAACTGCTATTGTTATTGATACGCATTGATTTGATTTAAAAAGATAAGGAAAGACTGTAGCCTCAATTAGTTTTACGGCCTATTTTTATTTATTTATTTATTTATTTATTTATTTATTTATTTATTTATTTATTTATTTATTTATCGCATAAATAAATCTGTTTATCGCCACAAACATATTGCCCTGTCAGGCTTAAAGGACTAGTTAACAAAGAAAAAAAAAAATCAACTTGATATATTTTCCCCCAAGTATACATATATTTTAGAACTATCGATTTACATACAGTGTAGCACATGTCAGAAAGCACTTACTTGTCAATGGCGAATATGACATGCCTTTTACTCTTGGTCGGTATGTCATGGCGGAATGTCATGTGGCGGAATGCCATGGCGGAGGAATCCTTCTGGAAGAGCGCGTTCGGCCAGCTAAAGTAGTAGAATTCTTGTGTCTCCTCTCCTCTCGGTGCCCTGTATGCCTGATACCTTGATATCCATGAAGACTTAAACTATTAGACTATTGAATAGTCGCATATACAACAGTATTCTGTATTCTGAACACATTTTCATGTGTATAACAATCTTTTCATGTGTATATTAATTAAATACTATACATATTTGACTTACCAGTATTCTTGACACAAGTCATACTCATTGGCACGTTGCTTCCTGGTAACCCGTTTCGCATAATGTCTGCGCAAAGAACTCTGTATATTTCATTTATGATGTGCTGTTTAAAATAATCTTATCCAGAAGTTTATAATAAAGAGTTACTACTTGTTACATTTGAAGTAGATCAAGGTTTTCTGACACCTGACACAGACGGTGTTGATTTTCGTATATCTATTCAGCAAGAAAATAAACGTAAACTGACTGATTATATATTTAAGTAAACACTAGTCAGGGGCGTGCCTGGGCGACATTTGAGTATACGCACTATTCCTAGGGAGTCCGGGGGCGTCCCCCCCCCCCCCCCCCCACAATCCGGATTTTTTCCATAGAAGGCCATAGATGCATTCGGGGGCGGGGGTAGATGCATTCAGGGGTGGGGGCGGGGGTAGGCGGATACTCTCACTGTCTAGAATAAAGAATTGTCTTAGAAGCAGGAAGAGACAGAAAAGGTCAAGTTGGATTGTTGAAGATTGTGTAGAATTAGAAAAATGTTTAAATTACATGGATTTAAATAATAAAGACAATTAACTGGTAGTGCCTAACCCGGGTTAGGCGATGATTTAAATTCGCTTTTAGGCGTTTTTATTTTTTCAATTTTCGGAAGCAACTGTACGCACGTGCGTAAGTTGCGTAAGCCCAGGCACGCCCCTGCTAGTCATCAAAATAGAAATACGAAGCTTACTTGCTGACTGTTTGCATTTCCTCATCTTGTATATGTCATTTATCAGAAACTATTCACAATCAGACCGTACACGTGTTTTTGTCTCTATATATTTCAGGTTTTTTTTCCACTGATAAAAATGGAGCAGTTTATTGTTTAAATTCCATAAACTTTCAGACGACATACCTTTTACAAAAGCACTATTATCTCCTGATATGGTCAGAACAAAGGATACAATGTACTGAAAACAATGAGTTATTTCATCGGATTTGGTTATCTAAAGTTGCCTGATTTTATGGCGTTAAAAATGACAAAACAAAAAAGTAAGAAGAGTCATTGTATTAACTTTTTGTTAAATATTCCAGACAAAGTTTTACGAAAGTCACCAAATGGGTGCTGAAGTTAACAATTGTCCTTTATCTGAATTACATTTATTTACACTTCTACCAACATTTTCGGGAAACTTAATTACATATGGATTAATATAAGCCATTACGGTTTTCCGAAAAAAAGGAATATTACGGATTTTCCCAGCCTAATCTGTCCAAATTGCCCGGTTAAAGTGTGTCTATAAAATTAGCCACTAAAGCGGGACGGAGTCTTTTTAAAAAATTTCTCAAGGAATACCAACTAACGTGTGAAAGTGCGTGTGTAAAGGTAGGTAGTAGTTCTACAACACATTCTTGTGTGATCTTTCATCAACCACAAATAAGCAACAGACTCAGCTCTAGATCTAATTATTTTAATAGAGAATATAGAATCAAGAAACTAAAAGCGGTTAGCGCTAAAGCTAACCGCCGTTATTGGAGGTCGATTATTTTTGTACACATTTTATCGAGGCATGGCGGGTAAGAGCACCGGCATGACTATGGCAAATTGTCTGACTGCACAGTCTATGTCAATCGGAACTCCTCGGGTAATTCCGTCCTCGGGACTCGTGAATTATCCGAGGTGTTCCGATTGAGTCTATGTATGCACCGTCTCAGCTACTTCCTTTTCCGTCCAGCATTTTAGAATCGCAAGCACAAATCATTTGGTCTTACGATTTTTTTGTAAATTTAGTAATTGAAAGTTGTATTTAATCGCTGATTTATAGCTGAACGATTTTATTAGTGTTTAATTGCATTACTACTAGTTTTAATTGCATCGATGGTTTAAATTTAGTGTGATTTTGAATGGACCTGGATACACGAGGGGTTTTGTGTGTTTGTTGTTGTTTGTTAAATTGTTGTGTTTTGAAAGTCTATTTTTGTTTTAAAGTGGATTTAGTCGAGGTGAAGTATCAGTTTTGTTTTGTTCAGTTGATGCATGGTTATTAATTGATAAGTTTGTTTATTTTGCTTTCGAGTGACATTTAATTTTTTTTTCAGGCGAAGTTTTAATTTAGGTAAAGTTTTAATTTAGGTGCTTAGGTGTTACTACCTTTTGTTTATTGAATATTTTGTTTGACGAATCTTTCGTGTTGCTTTTGTGTTCGTTTAAAGAAATGCCTAAACCTAAACGGGTCTGTCGTGCGCCTAGGATCTGGTATGGTGAGGAGGCAGAGGCGTTTGGACAGGGTAGAGTTGGTGCAAGAAGAGGCAGGACAGTGGCAAGGGGATCTTGGGCAAGTGCGACAAGCAGGAGCGTGCCGTTGTCAGAAGTTGGTGTGGGGAGCGAGCCGGTGTCGGAAGTTGGTGTGGGGATCGAGCCTGTGTTGGAAGGTGAACTGTCTGGGCCAGCAGCTTCAAGTCTGCCCTATTTGCCAGAAGGTAATGTTTTTGTTTTCAACCAACCAGTAGCTTTAGTAAGTGTGCCTGTATATTGGTTTTAATGTTTCACAGGCCATAAAAAATAAAATTGTAAATGGGCAATACATAGAGCTGGCCCAGCTTCTAGAAAACCAGCTGGCTGTTGATGACAGCAGGTAGGTATAACAGAGGATTGATACAGCCTATTGGCTGCTATCTGTCACCGTTGTAACATAGTCCACTAAAACAGATTAATTCTCATTAAAATCTTGTTTTAGTTTAAAAGGTAAATACACAATCTTAAAGTTAAAATGTTAAACTTTTATTTGATAATTTGTTTTTGCAGCACTTCATTTGCATTCTGCGTATAAAACTGACCGAATTATAGTCAAATAGGACACGCTTGGAAAATGTCCGCCATTTCAACTTCCGTAGCCCATCACATGACATCCTTATATACAGGCTGTCCAGCGTCCCTAAAATTCCTAAAAAATCCTAATTTTTTTCAGTTTGGCTAAAATTCCTAAAAAAAATAAAAATCCAAAGGGATTTCCTAAAAAAGCCCTTATTTTTTTACTTCAATTCCTATTTTTTTTAGATTTCATCCAATTTTCTAAAGATGTTTTAATTTAATCCATACTTAATGTGTGTTTACATGTAGTCTGTAGTTGTAATTCAGCATATACAGTAAAGGCAGTTGACCAGTGGATCTCAGTACCCAATTTGTTGTGACCTGGAGTGACAACAGATGTACATGTAATTCTAAAGGTATGTTTTTTAGAAGCAATACTTCTGAGCTGTTTTCCCAATGAAGATTATCTGAGGAAAATAAGCTCATGCGAGATAAGAAACCTGACCTGTCAAAAAAAGAGTTGATGAGCATGAGAAAGTTCTATCAAACAGTCACCTTCCTCTTGAAAATGAGATGCTTCAGGATCTGAAATGTCTGCATCCATTGGAACAGAAATCTGAGAGAGGGACAAGCAAAATCAGAAGAATTGCAGAAAGTGTGCCCCAGGTGGTTGAAGAAAGTACTAGTAGTATTTCCCAAGTAACAGATGAATGGAAAATGTACCAATTTCAAGATATAACAGACAGCTTGAAAATTGATGACACACAGAAGGACATTAGAGTGGATGATTATTGGAACAGAGTACTCCAGTCCAAGAGCTTTGACAGTTCACCAAAATAAAAAGTATTAGGGCCCTTAGTGAAAGCTGTTTTATGCTTTGCCCATGGAAATGCAGAAGTGGAAAGAAGTCATTATTGAGCTGGACAAGCAGCTAGGACAAGATTTACAATCTGCAGAAAAACTGTTTGGTGAAGCCAATCAACGACTGAAAAAGGCAATCAAGAAAAAAGACTTTGATGAAGCTGGAATTGCACAAGGTCTTATTGATGTGGCTAGTAAGAAAATGAAGGAGACAAGAGAGCAAATGGAGAAAAACAGAACGAGCAAAGAGGAGCTTGCTGCAAAGCAGAAGAGACTTATTGAAGACTTGTCTAAAGGGATAAGTGCTCCAGCTAAATCTGATAAGAAGAAATGAACATGAACCATGTATAGGTACACTTTACGATGCAACATCACACTGCAATTTAAGAATGAACACTGTATGTGTTTTTATTTCCTCGCCAGCTTGGAAGACATGTATAATATTGCTCATGATTAAAGATTTCAAAGTGATATTTTGATGATCTATCAGTTGATTGGTTCTTAAAGCTTACTATTGATTACAAGAGGTCAGTAGGGTAATTTCTGTATGCTTCTACTTGACTTGTAGGAGAATTTAGTGATTGTAATGTTTAATGAGAAATGTTTTATTTTGAATATGACCACACTAAGTTAATGACTTAATACCAACAGGTTATGATTTTTGAGACTATATAGTGATTGTATAAATGTTTCTTGTGGTTACTAGCTATACACTTGTGTATTTGCAGATGTGTACCTTCTCAGCAGTTTTTTATGCAGTGTCAATTGTAAAATTAATAATATTTAAAATAAATCAAGAAAAAATATGTTAAGGTGAGGAAATGTGATGTCTAGAAGGGGAGATGAGGAAGCCATAATTATTGTCCCGGACATTCATTGACTCTGACAAGTGTATACTAGTACCCAAATCCACACATTGTTATTAATTTGTTCTTTTCAGTTAAGTATTATTATACCATCAGTATATTCAATTGGTCACAGCCAACAGCTGCTGGGAAACTGAAGCCCTGGACATTTTTCATGTTAGTAAAATACTGTATGTTAGTTTCTGATTTGCCAAATGAGCAAAGTAAGTCCATTTAATACCCTTATATTCCCTATTTTTGTTACTAAGTTCCTAACTTTAGCCCTAAATTTTCCCTTATTTTTTTTATATTTTAGCCCTAAAATTAGCCCTAATTTTTTGTCAAGAAGTGCTGGACAGCCTGTATATAGAATAAAAGTATTTATTTTACCATCATGCATTTGAAAGTTGACTGGTTTCCTGCAGTAAAGGGATTCCCCAAGGGGTATGTGATTTTTTTCCCGATTTTTTATTGGCAAAAATGTGGAAATTGGATGACAAAAAACGCCTAAGTTCCTTTCTATTGGAGATGACCTCTTAGGACCATTAAATAAAAAAAAATATAATATTTTCAAGACACATTTGTGTATTAAGTATATGATTTGGACCTAGCGCATTTTTGCGCATTGCTAACAAAATACCCCACCTCACGCCTCATTGTGAAGGCAGCCTTATTAGCAAATTGGATTACGTCCCTTGTCCAAAATACTCACCAATTAAAGTCCAAAACATTGTGTCGTCTGTAAACAATCATTGTAAATCATTATAAATTCATTATTCCTTGCCAAAGTTGTAAGTGTATATGGTTCTCCTGTTATTTATTTCATCTTTGTTTACCATTTTGCCTAACTTAATTGTTCTAATTTAATGTTATAAGCGCTTGTTTTGGAAACTAAAGATTGTCATCTGTTTTCGTGGTGTATAGTCTATTGAAATTTGAAATTTGTTGCAAGTCACGTGTACCTTCGTCATTTCTCAGATTGTTTATAATTTTTGCATGACATATGAAATAATATAGTTAAAGAAATATCAATATGAATAAATAATTATTCAGTTTTATGATGCACCAGTCTTTTATTCACAATAATTCAGACTAAATGTCTTGCTGTCAGACATTTGCCAATTTGGTCCAATGTGTTGCATATCTTCTCGTCAGACAAAGGGCTTCTTGGATTTCTTTGTGGTAGTAATTATTGTATTTAACTATTTCTGGTGATAATAGATTAACCATTTACTCCATAGATACACTGTTATTGCGATGGCGAACAGTGTAGATCCAAATCGGACCGATGTGTCGGCTAATCTGGTTCCACACTGGTCGCACACGCATTAAATTGTGTATATACAGGAACGGGTTAAGAATTAGGCTTTTTTTATAACAAATCATAATTCTCATTGGTATATGTTTGACAGATCTACATTTTTATTTCTGGTATGTTGAGATTCATGTCATGGCCATGTCAGTTGTCATTGATCATTTTTAGATTTTCCCGGAATAAAAAAAAAATCTTTTTAAATATTATTCTATGAAGTTAACCATAGCCTGATAGCTTGTGGCTGGTAGAATTTTGTTCAGACTAAAAAAAAATTGTGTAGCAACTGATGACATGAAACTAAAATCCAATGTAGGAACTCCACATACAAATAACATTCCATGGATTACTTCTTTTTTCAGCCCAGCCCAGTAATCAAAAGTAAAAGATTGAAAAGGAACCATTTTGTAAGTAAAAAAATAGTGTGCTTCTAAACATTTTGTGTATTATCTAGAGGTGTGGTGTAATGTGCATACAATGTACAGTAAATGCTTAGCTATGGTAACTGCAATAGCTGTAGTGTAGTAGAAATGTAAATGCCAGCCAATAAGGTACCTTTTTAATTAGATTTAATTTAGGTTAAAATGATAAAACAGAAAATTTAACTTGATGAGCTTTGTTAAACATACTTAAGTCAGACAAAACTTTCAAAGTTTTATGTACTTTTATGTATTTATAAACACAAACATTTGTTTGGCTTTTGCATCATTCACCCTTGTATTTCTGAACATTATCTATATTAAATTTTTTTAACAAATATTCAATCTATCCTCATTAATCCCTAAATGCTTTTGACCCTGCTTACTAGTCTTCATAGAACTGCATGGTTATTGAATTTCAGTCATCAAACTTCTTTTCAGGACTACTAACATAGCATATCAGTGTTTCTTATTAATTATCATGGAATCATTTATTAGAGGTGGTTTGTTTTCGGCACTTTGACTGGTCAAAGCTAATCAAATAAAGTTAAATGAGATTTCCACTAATTAATTAATGCCTGCAAACAAATGACATTTTATGCATTTACATAAAAACTGAACCATGCCAAAAATTAGCATTGCAATTTATTTGTTTGAGGGTGCTGTACAACACATTTATGATTTAGCTATATTTTTCTGTTAAACCTGTAAAACTTTATTGCATGGACCAACAGAGTAGATCCAGATCTGCCGGCACATACATGTCATCTGCAGGGACCTACACTTCGCTTTTAGATTCATTAGGTTATTTCTGACCAAGATGCAACTGGTGCAGATCCAGATCTGACAGCACATGCGTTAAAACATGTATGTATAGAGTAAAGGAGTAAAGGGTTAAGTTAATTATTTTCTGATCATTAACTATATTTAAAAACATCTGATAGGCGTCTTCTTAATTTGTGAAATTTACAAAAAAATCATCTGGTGTACAGCCCCTTTAAATTTATAAATTTAACATGAATTTTGATGGCTGAAAGGCTGGCTTTTGTAACCAACTAACATCATGCCTGCATTCTAGCACATACCTTATTGTTTACAGGTATCAGCAGAAAGCCAGACGGAATTGAAAATTGTTATTCAGAAATCAAGATTGTTCAACAAACTTTTCAAAAAAAGAACTTTCAACTTGTCATTCGTTTTGTAAGTACAATACTTTGGCAGATGATGAAAAAACAGTGAATGTAGAAACTGGCTGGATTATAGATCAAGAGATAATAACAGATAATATCTTATCTTATACTGAACTGCCAACTAATTATGGCACCCAGCACTCTGAGGAAAGCCTTTAGATGATTTGCGTCCACTTCTACATCAGCTGATGAAACCATTTTATTTAGCGACTCTTAGCCGAATACCATAATTCATTTTTATTAGTTTTATTAAACTAAAACATGTCGGGACTTGCAGTAAAAGATTTAATCGAACGACTTAGTAAATCAAATAAATCAGAAGTAGGTAAATTTTTATTTGAACAGGCCAAGGCAGCCAGTGTTCATCTGGCAACTGAACGAAGTTACATCAAATATTGTGAAAATCTTAAAAATACTCACATAAAGTTTGAGAAAAAGCATAAAAAGAAAAGATGGTCAGTCGAAATATGATGAGTTTTTAACTGAAAATGTAATTTTTCCAGTAAGACTTACTTAAAGGGAAAGGAGAAAATAGAAAATATTGTTTTATTAAAGTCCACTGTTGACACTGATGTGAGTAGAAACCTTGCTGAAGAACTAAATACCTGTTGACAAGAGGAACAGAGACTGAAAACAAAACTAGATATTAAACTGACTAAACAAAAAAGTGTTCAGAAGTTGACTAAAGAGCTTAAAGACGGTAAATTGAAGGTGAATGAATTGAACGGAATGAACAGTTGTTTGCTTAAAAGGCTAAACAGAAAAAATGCAGAACTGAAAAGGCTTAGATCTCAAATATCTCACTCAAACAAAGTGTTAAGTCAAAAGAGAGAGTAAACTTAGACTTCAGCAGGTAAAAAATAATGAACTAGAGACTCAAGTTAAACTGTTAAGTGATAACATGGATCAAGTTCATGAAGAATATGTATGTGACATTGAAACATTAGGGAATGTTCAAGAAGAAAATGAGTGGTTAATGGATATTGTCAATGAAACAGATGATGCTGAGGTCGTTGTATTTGATACAGACAGCAAAGTATACACTGAAAAACTACAAATGTGTGTGTATGAATTGCTTGAAAACCATGTAGCTTCAGACAGTCAATGGGAATGTCCGTCGGACATGTCCGATAGGTTTCTACTATGACCGACGAAAACGTCTGTTATCGTCAGACATAATGTCCGGTGAAAATGTTAAATGAAAATTCTGAAACGAACATGAATGTTTCTTCCCTAACATCGGCAATCTCCCATCAATGGTCTGTTAAATAGCAAAGCGCAACGTGACATAACGTCCGTGAACGCAGACGAATCACAGCAGTATTTAATAAGCGTCTGTGTGATACGATTTTGATGAACTTAGTTCTTATCCTTAAGCCCATGTATGCGAAGTTGCGATTACCATGGATGGCAGTTGCAGACACTTTTTCACATGTAAAAGGTAATAAACCTTTACCACTAAAGAAAATAAGAACAGATGAGGAAGCACGCAAGGGATATGAAGAAAAAAACGGGAAAGAACGTTTCCCGAGCCGTTGAAAAATATATTTACATTGGTAACCTTCGATGCAGTTAAAAAGAAATAACTTCTATGTTTAGTAATAGGATTTAGGAAACGTCGGAGAAGTGACAGGGTGTAACATGAAAATTGAGGCTGCAAAGTAACATAATGTGTCAAATACTGATATGGAAAATGACAGGAAATAAAAGGCTGAACCCCACCCAGCTTTTACACGATATTTACATTTTTAAGTATAAAACAACCAATCAATATGTTTAAACTTATGTTTTAAAGCTAAGTATTTCTAATGCTTGTAATAAAACAGCAATTTAGATCAATAATTCCATTTGTTGTTACAAAAATGTAAAAAAACATTGTGACTGGTAAAAATTTGGTGTGACTGGTATACTTTTTGTGTTTACCAGTCATCATGTCCTGTGAAGGGAAAAAAGTTTTCGCGTAGACTGTTCAAAGCATGTTGGACCTGTGATTAATACAGTATTGACATTCGTGAATAGAAAAACTAACAGACTCCCTAGTCCTAGTACAGTACGGAATATGAATCTGCAACGTTTAGCTCTTAGTCACAAACAAATTAGTTTAGTTGTTACATTGAAGGAAGATACTAGTGTATACAGACGAGACTTCCAAGTTCGGAAATAAGGTCTGTGGTTACCATATTCGTGATACTGAGGGTAATTACTTTACCCTTGGACTTAGAGACCTTGTAACAAAGTCAGCAGATGCTACTCTAGATACTCTGAAAGTCATATTAAATGATATTGATAAAGTTGCTGAAGAAGGCAGCAAGGCCTCATAGAAGATCCTGAAAAATGTGTCTGCAACAATGTCCGATAGTGCCTCAACAGAGATCAAATTTAATTCTTTATTAGAGAAGTAAAGGGCAACAATATTACCTTACACAGTAGAAAACTATGATCAGCTTGATGCTGCTGGGAGGGCAAGTTTGGAGAAACTGATGAATTTCTTTTGTGGCTTGCACTCACTTGTACATTTTGCTGAAGCCGGTGCCAAATCTGTTAATGAGGTGGAAAAAGAAATATTTCAAGACAAAGCACCTATCTGTGAAAGGTCATATAGTAAAGATGGTGAATCTGGCACAGTAAGACTTATTGGAACAGCTAGCAAAGCATTTGCTAGAGGCGCAGATGATAAGTCTGGGTGCCATCTTCAATTTGTGACATGCATTGAAGACTTTCTGAAAGAAAATAAGTTCAGAACTCTAAAGGTCGTGCCTCTGAGAGGGCAACAGTTCAATATACTGTTCCACAATGCTAGCCAGGTATATTTCCTTAATGAGAAAATGAAAACATTTTTTAATAGTATAACTCTGAATAGGTTGACGAAATCGGTTGCATTTGACCAGTTTACATTGCTGGATGTAAAGCGCAAGGACTTGTTAGGACACTTGTAAGTACACCTCTGTGGAATCTCTTAGAGGACAAAACCATTAACATTCTTGACATGAACAAGTGCTACTTAATGCTTAAAACAGGTCTAGAGGATGCAGTTGACAACCCCTCTGACTTAATTACAGCAAGACTAAGGCCGTTAGGAATTGTCATGGTAAAAGAAGATGTGGTTTATGAAGCGCTGATAAAACCGAGTGAATATGATGATCAATGTAAAATGTTTGTGACAGTGACATTATCTCCTGTTGCAAAGTTTGTCACCTCAAAGTTTAAAGATTTTCTCCCTGGAGGAATTTTCAGTGAGCCCACTGATGAAATGAAGACCAAAATGATGAGTGTTGAAAAACACAATAAGTTTAGCGAGAGTGTATTCGCTTATTATGACAATCTTAGATATAAACCGCATATAAGCACGCTAGCTAGTGAGGCTTACATTGCATTCTCAGATAACAAGACAGGACAGTGGCTTAAAAGTAAGTCTGAAAATATGTCAAAAGCCCTTGTTGCTGCGAAAGAAAAGATGTTGGAAACATAAGGTAGCAGTTTAAACTGAGACATGAAATTATCAGACAGAAACGAAGAGAAAAGTACAAGAAGATAGAATCTTAAAGGAGGCTGCAGAAGCCAGGAAAGTTAAAAAGCAGGAAAACATTACAAATGATGTTAAAGTGTATGGGCTCTGGCAATCTCAGGAACAGGTGGACACTTTGTTGGCCACAATTCCATCGAAAGTTGAAAAATTGAAAGCCCTCAAGGCACAACTGAGATTCCGAAAGGAGATTTTCCTGCAGAAGACAGAAGACAACACAGTTTACATGTTTTTTAAGAATGATAATGGGAAAAGTATTCCATTGAGCATTATTGACTTGACTGAGAAAGTTAAATCATTAGTAATACGCATGTACATTGCCAACTAACACAGCTTCTGAGAACCAAGTCATTTTGGGGAAGAGGGTCAGGCATTTGTTTCAAGAATGTGGCCAAGATGTATGGTACACTGGCCGGGTGATATCACAAGTATGAATATTTCACACTTTTAACAACTAATATATTTTAATTGATTGCTTACTGGGATGGTATATGTGTTTCAAACCGAACTGATCATAAATGTTACTTAAGCTGCTTCATGTTATATATCTGACATTAATTACAACTACTTACTTCATTTTATAAATATCCTACATAAAAAGAGTTACAATAGTCTTGTAAAAAATTCAGTTTATTCTGGTCACTTTCAAAGTTACAAATAAACAGTTACTGTTGTCACTATAGCAGTTTTGGTATAATATTTGCCATCACAAGTTATCTATGACTACACCAACAGTTCTCTCATACAGTGCATTCTTACTTAAGGTTCCAGGATATCCACTGTGGTACAACATCATCTACGATGAGGATGAGGCAATCTATTCTTACAAACTCATGAAAGATTACAAGGAAAATAATCTAGAAATATTAGTTTGAGGTAAGAATAAGTAATTGCTGACCGTTTAGTAGAAATTTTAACATAGTGACTTATATGAAAAGTGCGAGATTTTGACAGACAGTTTCGATGACGGTGCCTATCTTTGAAGAGTCATTACTTTTTAAGTATACAACATACAACAAAATCATTGGCACCATTGTGTTTCTTATGAAAAGCCCTTAAAAATGGTATGTATGTTTACAATATTAGGTAAATTTTTAAAAATGGCTTGTTATACCTACAGCAGGCGCTTGGAGCTGTCCAGTTCTGGTGAATTATTATTAAGGCCAGTACATGCTAGCAGAACTATCCAAACAATAGAAGTTGGGACTGATGCATTTTTGATTTATGCTTCGATTTTTCTGTCGGTGCATTCGCATAGAACAAATGAAATTTTAAAGTACATGGCAAACATTAGATTGGCTACTAGTCGCCACCCAGGGCCTGGCTGGAAGCATTATGACCAGCAGTTATGATTAAGGGTGGCCGCTAATCCAGCTGGCATATCTTTTGGGCAGATTGACCAAGAGCTTTGGTTGGTTTATGTTGGGGCCTCTAAAAATTCGGGTACATTGTTCACTCCTACAGTTAAGAAGTGTTTAGACTTAAATTATAGGTTGTGCGTGAGGTCACAGTGCCCATTTAGACCTGTTTGCATAACTTGTAATACTGCTCATTCTTACAGACGGTGCACAATTAGCAGGGGTTCAGGTCAGTTTGGCAGGGGGGCTGGACCAACTCGAGCTGCTGTTTCCCAGGGCCGAGGGTGGTTTAGACCTATGTCAAGGACTGCCTTTGGGGCCAGAGCCTGATCTGGTTCACAATTTTAACTTAAAATTGGGAGTCCCTTCAGTCAATGTAAAAGTTCTGAGTTTTTTAGGTTTGTATCCAAATAGAGTGGGTGCGGCTTTAGTAAGATGGGGGTTTTAAAAGTGGTTTTCGCCTTGGTTTTGAGGGTAATAGAGCTAGTCATGTAGCAAGAAATTTGAAATCTGCACCTTTAAATCCTCTAATGTTGAAGGAAAAATTGTGAAGAAGTGCGTTTGAGCAGGTTTGCTGGACCCTATGTTGATTTACCAATTTCTAATTTAAGAATTTCTCCAGTCGGCTTAGTCCCTAAATCTGATGGCTCTTACAGACTTATAACTCATTTGTCGTATCCTGTAGGTGACATGTTAATGATGGGATAATTGATGAGCTGAGCTCTGTGACATACTTCATTTGATTCAGTGGTTGGTATGATTTTAACCTAGGTAGAGGCGCATATTTGGCAAGAAGAGATATTAAATCCGCTTTTCGTATATTGCCTATTTCGCCACTTGACTATTGCTTGCTGGGAATTAAGGATGAAGAGGGTTTGATATATGGGATGGGATGTAAAATTTCTTGCTCTTTATTTGAGAAGTTTGCGCATTTCTACACTGGTTGGTCAGTTACATATCTGGGCAATTTACTATGGATCATTATTTAGATGACTTCATTTTTTGTGGAACTAAATATATGCAGGACTGCAAGTCTCTTGTTGACACATTTGCTATGGTTTGTGGTTGGCTCTCGGTCCCTCTGGCAGAAGAGAAGTCGGTCGGCCCAGTTCATAAATTGATATTTTTAGGGTATGAAGTAGATTCTGTTTCAATGTCGGTAAGAATTCCTTTGCACAAAATAAAAGAATTAAATGCAATGTTATTGCGAATGCTGGTTCGAGAAAAAGTAACTTTAAAAGAATTTCAAACTTAAATTGGAAAGCTTGCGTTTTTCAGTAAAGCTGTTCAGGCTAGTATGGCCTTTCTGCGTAGATTTTATGATGCAACGATGGGCATTAAAAGATCACATCACAAGATACGGCTATCAAGTGACATTAGGCAGGATATGCTAGTGTGGGTAGTATTTTTTAGAGAAATTTAATGGCATACATTTCAGATGAGAGTTGGTCTAGTAATGATAACTTAAATATGTTTACAGACAGTGCAGGGTCAGCTGGTCTAGGTTGCGGTTGTCTGCTAGGTAATGAGTGGGCATATTTTTAATGGCCAGAGTCGTGGTTCGGAAATGAGATTTTGAGGGACATAACATTTCTGGAAATGGTGCCTGTTTTGCTTGCACTGGTGTTGTGGGGTCATAAATTAAGCAATCGAAAGATTGTGCTTTATATTGACAACAAGGCTCTGGTAACCGTCATTAATAAGCAGTCATTAATAAGCAGACTGCTAAATCAAAACGGCTTATGCAATTGGTAAGGCCCTTTGTGCTTTTGGCTATGGAACAAGGTATCGTATTTAAAGCCAAATATATTCCAACATAATGCTAATACCATTGCTGATTCTGTTTCTCGCAAACAGTGGGTGAGGTTTCGGAATGTGGCGCCGAAAGCAGACGCGGTACTACAGGTCATACCGGAACGCTTTCGATCATGGATTTGCGATCCGAGACTTCAAGGTTGATAAACGTGGCCCTGAATACAAACACGACTAATGCTTACAACACAAGACTGAATAGCTTTGAAAAATTTCGAACTGAATATAGTATACTGAAAGATTGGCCCCCATCAATAGACACAATTGCCTTGTTTATTGCCTGGCTTTCTTTGCAAGGATTAAAAGATAGCACAGCTCGTTTGTATGTAAAATGAGAGGCTGTCATGATATTTCAAGAAATTTTGTTGTGCAAAAGGCACTGGAGGGGTTAAAGCGTTCAATCAGACGGAATAGTTTACGTTTACCAATTACACAAGTCTTGTTAAAGGGGGTTCTTGGGGCTTTGCAGAATGTTTGCAGACACAAGTACGAGACACGTTTGTTTACTGCAGCATATTGCTTGGTTTTCTGAGGGTCAGTGAATTCGTTGCCACTAATAGGAGTAACACAGAATTTGACATTATGACGTCGGATATTAGCATTGATGGAAGTGGCTAGTCATTATCACTAGTAATTGGACATTCTAAGAATGATCAGCATGAGCATGGCGCCCGATTAAAGGTGTGCCAAACAGGTACACGAATTTGTCCAGTGCTTAGTGTTCAGCGGTTCTTGCAGCAACGTCCGTTAATTAAGGGTCCGTTGTTGTGCCATCTGGATGGTGCACCTTTCACACGGTACCAGTTCTCAGCAGTTCTGAAAAAAGTGTCTTAAGTCGGCTAGGGCTCCAGTATGACAGGTACACATCACATTCCTTTCGCATTGGGGCTGCTGCTGTTGCAGGTTATCCTCCTGACGTCATCCAGCGGGCGGGCAGATGGCGGTAGGATGCCTACCGCATTTATATTAGGCCAGATTCGGTGTTCACCCTTCCTAAGTTGTAACAGCATTGTAGTAGGCGTTGGATTTTTGTAAAGACAATCGTACATTAATATACATTTGGCATATAGCTTTTTCACTTTAGAATAAGCATGTAGTAGGTTTTTAATGCACAAAAATCCCCTTTTAATAATGGGAACAAAGTTATTTTAGGAACTGTACGGATCTGGTGTCTGGGTTCGTCGATAGTGAAGCACGCTTTCACGGTAGCCAAGTCTTGTCCTGGTGGCATTTCCTTGGGTCTTGATTGGGCCGAAATATGGTGGCAAGGATACAGTGTGGAAGCTACGGTTGTTGAAGCAGGTTGGTGACGAGCCGTCTGTGATTCTGCTCTACTTTGGGGGCAATGACTTGGGTAGAATCTACCTGCGGAGGATGAGGTTTTTGTTGGATGCTATTTTGGTGTTTATACGTAGTAACTTTGATGTGAAAGTGATTTGGCCTGAAGTGCTGCCTAGGAACTGTTGGCGATATTCTAACGATTGTGCTGCGATGGAATCGGGCAGGAGACTCTTCAACAATTACGCAGCACACAAGATAGTGCAAGATGGAGGGTTTTACATTAAGCAGATTGACCTACAAGATTGTATTCCAGCATCAGGAATGATGGTGTGCATCTTAGATTTCTAGGTAATTGCATTTTCTTGAATCAGTGGGCATCGGCACTGGAGAATTTCCATAAAGGCAATTTTGTAAATGTTGTGGGTGATTGTTTAGATGTATATATTTATAGGATTCGACGGGTCACATGTGGTTCTTGTCTCCATCCGGCCATTCGTTTGTAGACCCTATTATGGTATTCTGTTGGATTGTGCTGTTCCGAAAGCGATAACTGTTTACTGCTTGTTTTTTTGCTTTGGCGGTGGCACTGTTCAAGGTTGGGCATTGCCATTTGGCAGACAGCACAGTCAGAACAGAAAAGTAATTATCAATTTAGTTTAATAAGTAGGTTAAAACAGGCATTTACTATGTCAGTGTCTGCACATCTGACATAGACCTGTGATTTCGTCATTGAGCAGCCTGGCACGATTTCTGTTTCCCAGGATTAGCCATGGTTGCAGGTTGCGGAATTTCCTTTGAAAGTGATTATTTTATAAATGTGAAGCCTGTTAAATTATATGGTTGACACCTTATAGGGCAAGAATTTCAGCCTATTGGGGCATATATGTTGGAGCCTATTGGGGCATGCAGTTTCAGACTATTAGAGCATACAGTTTAAGCCTAGTTGGACCATACATTTTCAGCCTTTTGGGGCATGCATACAGTTTCAGCCTTTTAGGGAATGCATACAGTTTCAGCCTTTTGGGGCATAACGAAGCGTACATTTTCAGCCTAGTTGGGCATACGCTTGAATATGGGGGTCTCTATTACTGATGGCTGTCTTCGGTCGCCTTAAACGACTATTTGTCCGGTGTACCTGCTTTGACAGTGGCTTAGCACGAAGAAGGCGGGAATCATGCCCATAAACTGCCATTACCGAAGTGTCTTTAAATTGTATTGTGTTGTATACCTAAAGAATTAAAATAAATGTTTGTTAATTTTAAGTTGCCTTGCCATGTGTGAACGGGGACGCGGCATGGGTGAACAAGCGTTATGTCTGCCTTTATTTCTCTAAAGTGAAAGCTTACTGTTTAAGTAAATTTGGAAGAGTGGAAGCTGTTCACCCAAGGGGCGTTGTTGTTCCTACAGACTCGAATCTCCCAATAATAGCGGTTAGCGCTAAAGCTAACCGCCGTTATTGGAGGTCGATTATTGCTGTACACATTTTATCAAGGCATGGTGGGTAAGAGCACCGGCATGACTGTTAAATTGTCTTTGCACCGTCTCAGCTACTTCCTTTTCCGTCCAGCATTTTAGAATTGCGAGCACAAATCATTTCGTCTTACGATTTTTTTTTGTAAATTTAGTAATTCAAAACCCACCCATCACACCCTTGAATTAGTTAGTTTTGACAGTAATATTGTTTTTATTGTAAATTTACAAATTTAGATTAACCTTGTGTATGATGCAGAATGCGCTTGGTCGCTTTGTTTTGTTTTCTTGTTTCAGTTGATTACAACTGGTTGTTTCGATTGGGAGCATCGGCGGCCAGAGGGGGAGGAAGGAATGGTATGGTTCCCGTTTAAAATTGCAAGAGGCAAAAAACATGGAGGGCGGAAAGAAGGCAGCACAGTCCGGATATTAATGTAATTAATATAGGTTAATTCTTAGTTTTAAAACGGGCATGAGCAACGTTTGCAAATCGGCACGATTTTTGTTTCCCAGGATCAGCCGAGCAGCAGACAGCACAGTCCGAACAGAAAAGTAATTATTAATTTAGTTAATAAGTAGGTTAAAAACAGGCATTTACTTTGTCAGTGTCTGCACATCTGACATAGACCCGTGATTTCGTCATTGAGCAGCCTGGCACGATTTCTGTTTTCCAGGATTAGCCATGGTTGCAGGTGGCGGAATTTCCTTTGAAAGTTGCAACTTGATTATTTTATAAATGTGAAGCCTGTTAAATTATATGGTTGTCACCTTATGGGGCAAGAATTTCAGCCTATTGGGACATATGTTTGAGCCTATTGGGGCATACAGCTTCAGACTATTAGAGCATATAGTTTCAGCCTAGTTGGGCCATACAGTTTCAGCCTTTTGGGGCATACAGTTTCAGCCTTTTGGGGCATGCATACAGTTTTTAGCCTTTTGGGGCATGCATACAGTTTCAGCCTATTGGGGCATATATGTTTGAGCCTATTGGGGCATACAGATTCAGACTATTAGAGCATATAGTTTCAGCCTAGTGGGGCATACAGTTTCAGCCTTTTGGGGCATACAGTTTCAGCCTTGTTGGGCATACGCTTGAATATGGGGGTCTATATTACAAATGGCTGTCTTCGGTCACCCTAAACGACTATTTGTCCGGTGTACCTTCTTTGACAGCGGTTTAACACGATGGAGACGGGAACCATGCCCATAAACTGCCATTAGCGAAGTGTCTTTAAATTGTATTGTGTTGTATACCTAAAGAATTAAAAAATGTTTGTTAATTTTATGTTGCCTTGCCGTATGAGCTGTGAACTGGGACGCGGCATGGGTGAACAAGCGTTATGTCTGCCTTTATTTCTCTAAAGTGAAAGCTTACTGTTTAAGTAAATATGAAAGAGTGGAAGCTGTTCACCCAAGGGGCGTTGTTGTTCCTTCAGACTCGAATCTCCCAATAACGCTTAACTGTACATTTTACATGTGAAAAATGTACGTCTAAATCAGTAATACGTCATAAAGCTACCATAGTGTCATAGACTAATGTGGTTTAAGTACGAACTCACACACCTTGGCATGTTTCACGAAGCTTACTTGCTGACTGTTTGCATTTACTCATCTTATATATGTAATTTATAAGAAACTATTCACAATCAGACCGTACACGTGTTTTTGTCTCTATATATTTCAGTTTTTTTTCCAGTGATAAAAATGGAGCAGTTTATTGTTTAAATTCCATAAACTTTCAGACGACATACCTTTTACAAAAGCACTATTATCTCCTGACATGGTCAGAACAAAGGATACAATATACTGAAAACAATGAATTGTTTCATCGGATTTGGTAATCTAAAGTTGCCTGATATTATTGCGTTAAAAACGACAAAACAAAAAAGTAAGTAGTGTCATTGTATTACCAACAAATTAAGTTTTACGAAAGTTACCGAATGGGTGCTGAAGTTGTCCTTTATATAAATTACATTTATCTACGCTTCTACCAACATTTTCGGGAAACTTAATTACATATGGATTAATATAAGCCACGTATGTAGTCATTACGGTTTTCCGAAAAAAGGAATATTACGGATTTTCCCAAAAATATACATCTGTCCTAATTGCCCGGTTAAAGCGTGTCTATAAAAGAAGCCACTAAAGCGGGACGGAGTCTTTTTGAAAATCTTCTCAAGGAATACCAACTGACGTTTCCTGTGAAAGTACGTGTGTAAAGGTAGGTAGTAGTTGTACATATTCTTGTGTGATCTTTCATCTACCACAAATAAGCAACGTATTCAGCTCTAGATCTAATTATTTTAATAGAGAATCAAGAAACGAATATCGAGTTCAGATTTTTGGATCAACGTATTAACGAGGCTCACCTGTACATTTTTCATCTGAAAGTTTTACGACTTAATTATTAATGCAAAATGAAGCTACTATAATGTCATTAACAAATGTGTTTGCTGAAAGAGCTGACCACATCTTAGCATGTTTCACGAATATTTCTTATCGATTGTTATTATTTTCCGCACCTTTTAAATGTCCTTTATAAGAAATTGCGCACAATACGAACATACGAGTTTACTCGTTTCACTGTAGCTGGTATATGTTACCATTTATTGATTAGACACCGTAAATAAGCAGAAAATATACTTTTGTCTCATAATAACAGTTTTCTCATGATATAAAATCACACAATGTGTACATAAGTTTATCCTCGATCTTAATTTAAATTTATCTAAACTAATTAGGAACCTGTTCTGTAATTTAATAAACAATAGCGAGTAATAGACACCTTAGTTATCATTACGGGTTTCCCGTACCATACTGAAAACAGAACATTACATATTTTGTTCTGAGTTGATTCATCTTAACTAAAAACAAACATTTTCTTGAAACTTAATTAAATAGTGACGGGTATAAGCAACTATATTAGTCGAAAAGTTTTCCCTTTCCAAACTAGTAAAAGGAATATTACGGATTTTCCCAGGCTAAAAACATCCATGTCTAAATTGCCGGGATAAGGATTGTCTATAAAATAAGCCACTCGAGCGGGTCGGAGTTTTTTTGTTGTATGTGTCAAAGTGTTAGATTATTTAAGATATCAATGAACATTACAAATGATGTTCTAAAACTTCTCAAGGATTAACGAGGGTCTTTACCTGAGAAAGTACGCGTGTAAAGGCAGGTACTCGTTTAACAACACATTCGCGTGTGTCCTATCATCTGCAGCAAATAAACAATGCAATAAGCTCTAGATCTATTTTAACAAAGAATCGAGCAACTAATACCGATTCCAGAAATTGGATAACTAGTAACAACGCTTACCTATACATCGTTCTTACTTAAAATGGTAGAACCATTTTTATTATGATTTTGTATACTATGTCTAAGATCACTTTTCCCGAAAATCACACAATGTGTACATGAATTTATCCTCGATCTGAATTTAAATTTATCTAAACTAATTAGGAATTTTCTGTTCTGTAATTTAATAAACAATAGCGAGTATAAGACACCTTTGTAATCAATACGGGTTTCCCGTACCAAACTGAAAACAGAACATAACAGACAACCAATATTTTCTTGAATCTTAATTAAATAGTGACGAGTATAAGCAACTATATTAGTCAATAAGTTTTTCCCATTCCAAACTAATAAAAGGAATATTACGGATTTTCCCAGTCTAAAAACACATGTTTCTAAATTGTCCGGATAAAGGTTGTCTATAAAAGTAGCCACTCGAGCGGGTCGGATTCTTTTTGTTGTATGTGTCGAAGTGTTAGATTATTTAAGATATCAATTAACATTAAAAATAATGTTGTAAAACTTCTAAAGGAATAACGAGGGACTTTACCTAAGAAAGTAAGCGTGTAAAGGAAGGTACTCGTTTATCAACACATTCGTGTGTGTCATATCACCTACAACAAAAATACAATGCAATAAGCTCTAGATCTATTTTAACAAAGAATCAAGCAATTTATACCGATACCAGAAATTAGATATCTGTAGTAAAAACGCTTACCTGTACATTGTACTTGTGAACAGTGTACGATTCAATTATTAATACGATATGTACTTACTATCATATACACTAATGTGGTTTCAGTATGAGCTCGCATATCTTGGCAGGTTTCTGGAACCATTTTTACCAACTGATAGTATTTTCCCCACGTGTTAAATGTCATTTATATGAAAGTACAAACAATCCGAAGATACGTATTTTTGTCTCAACTGATCGGAAATTGTAAACTCGTTTTAGTATATGTGGTATAAATTACCTTTTATTCCTCCGTGAAAAGCAGAAGATATATTGTGTTGCAAGAGAATTGATGTCTTATGATGTTGTCAGAAAAAGGATAAGAATTTATAGAAAACAATTACTAATTTTGTCAGATTTATTTATCCTAACTTTTTCTGACAATTTGACTAGTAAAATATAAAACATAAATGCAGATATTCCGCTAATTCGTGGTAATCAATTGTAAACGATGCAGGATAACTTTATTCCGTAAAGTTAACATGAATTAGTCGTTAGTTTGAATTTAGATGTATCTAAACTGACTACCAACATTTTCTGAAAACCTAATTAAATACTAGCGAGTATACGCCATCTTATTTGTAATAACTGGTTTCCCATTCCGAACTAAAAAATGATTCGGATTATCCCAGCCTAAGTATAGACATGGCCCATGTCTAAATTGCCCGGATGAACCCTGCCTATAAAAGTGGCCACCGGAGGAGTTCTTTTGTTGTGTGTGTCGAAGTGCTGCATTAAGGATTATAATTAAATCTGCAACAGAAACTGAAAATAATGCTTTATATTTCATCAGGGAATACCAACGGACTTTACCTGTGAAAATGCGTGTATAAAGGCAGGTACTCGTTTTACAACATATTCTTGTGTGATCTTTCATCTACCACATGCAAGCAACGTACTCAGCTCTAGATCAAATTTTTTTAATAGAGAATCAAGAAACACATCGAGTTCACATTTTTAGATAAATGTAGTAACGAGGCTCACCTGTATATTCTACATCTGAAAGTTTTACGACTTAATTATGAAGATACTATAATGTCATGAGCAAATGTGTTTGCTGAACGAGCTGACTACACATCTTGGCATGTTTCGCGAATATTTCTTATCCACGAATATTTCTTATCGATTGTTATTATTTTCCGCACCTTTTAAATGTCCTTAATAAGAAAGTACACACAATACGAAGATACGAGTTTTTTGTCTCTACTGATAGAAAATAGTAAACTCGTTTTTGTTTAGCTGGTACATGTTACTTGTTATTGATAAGACTCCGTAAATAATCAGAAAATATACTTTTGTCTCACACGAACACTGTTTTCTCCTGATGTTATCAGAACGAAGGATTAAATATATGGAAAACAATGACTAATTTCGTCGAATTTAGTTGTACTAAAGTTTAATGACATTTTGTCTATACCATCAAACAGAAAGGAAAGTAGAACCATTTTTATTATTATTTTGTTTACTTTGTCTAAGATCACTTTTCCCGAAAATCATAGAATGTGCACATGAATTCGTCCTCGATCTGAATTTAAATTTATCTAAACCAATTAGGAACCTTTTCTGTAATTTAATAAGCAATAGCAAGTATTTGCCACCTTAGTAATGATTATGGTTTTCCCGTACCACTCTAAAACAAAATATTACGGATTTTGATCTGAGTTTTGATTCATCTAATCTAAAAAGCAACATTTCCTGGAATTTTCATTAAATAGTTACAGGTATAAGCAACTTTATTAGTCATAAAGTTTTTCCCAATCCAAACTAAAAAAGGAATATTACGGATTTTCTAAGCCTTAAAAATAAATGTGTCTAAATTGCCCGGATAAAGGTTGTCTATAAAAGTAGCTGGTATAAATTACCTTTTGTTTAGACTCCGTAAAGAGCAGAAGATATATTATTGTCTTGCAAGAGAACTTTTATCTAATTATGTTGTCAGAAAAAAAAGAATAATTCGTCAGATTTATTAACCCTAACTTTTTCTGACGATTTGACTAGTAAAATCTGAAAACACGACTATAGAAATGTGTAATAATGTTTTCTAAGGATGCAGGATAACATTATTCCGAAAATCACAACTTGTGAACATGAATTAGTCGTTAGTTTGAGTTTAGATGTATACAAACTGACTACCAACATTTTCTGAAAACTCAATTAAATAGTAGCGAGTATACGCCACAATACTTGTCATTACTGGTTTCCCATTCCGAACGAAAAAAATGGAATATTACGGATTTCGCAGCATAAGTATAGACATGGCCCATGTTTAAATTGCCCGGATGAACCCTGCCTATAAAAGTGGCCACCGGAGGAGTTCTTTTGCTGTGTGTGTCGAAGTGTTGCATTAAGGATTATAATTAAATCTGCAACAGAAATTGAAAATAATGCTTTATATTTCATCAGGGAATACCAACGGACTTTACCTGTGAAAATGCGTGTATAAAGGTTGATCAGAATATTTAACTGTACAAAACATAAATGACTGTTATCAGCATTTTCTGAATTAAATTTTTAAATAATCATTGTTGGTGGATTCTTCTCAAAGTAAGTATTTTAACGTTTTATCTTCTTCGACTTCATACATTTACTAAGTTACGAGTTTTAAACGGACGTAGAAATATTCTGAATAGTAGTATTTATACGTCCAAAGTCTACGAGGACATTGGAAACATTTCTGTTGCTTGTGAATTGCTCGGGTCAATAAAATTCTCAAAGTCCATAAATCAGTGGGGACTTAGAGAAAATTATGGATGTGAATAATATTCACAATATTATGTCACAATATTTAATTGTGCAAAAACATAAACGACTGATTTTCTAAGAGAATATTTTCAAGGGACTGAGAACATGTTTAGCATACCTTAAGGAATATATCTGTATCCAAAATCTGCAAGGACATAGGGAATTATATATTTTCTGTGTGAATGATTATGGGTTAAGAAGAGAAATCTAAGTCAATTAGAATTTGTGGACAATAAATATGTTTAAGTTAACATTTTTAAACGGACTTGAAACATTGATGCAAACATATTGGATTTGAAAACCCACATATTCAATCATGCGAGGCTACAGAGAGTATGGAGGTGTCGTTAGACCGACTTAATACTACTTCATTTGGTGGTGGTGTGTGTAGTATTAGGAACCGCTCTCTGTCATCACGAAGCATAAGAGGAAAGTAAAGTTTGGAGTTTCTCCGTCTAATGAGAGGACCTGGCCCCCAATGTCCGCTTTCCTCATTAGATAGGGTATACAAGCCAGCTATGTATACCGTAAGGGTGCCAACCTAAGTACTTTCCTCTCCTGCTATCTCACAATTGGGAATCGAAATTATAAATTATAATGCCAAAAAATCGATGTTTGGGTATATGTTTATTCAACGATACATATATAGCAAGTGAATTGTTCTTGTAAGTCCGTGATCGAAGCCATATTCAACTCTTTAAACAGTCCGTTCCATCCGTTGTGGTTTTGCCACCATCAGAAGGAAGTGGGTGGTCGGACGCGGCACAAGTCGGCTTCCAATACAGGACATTCTTTTGCGCGACGCGATGGGTATTCGGTACTGAACTATTCCTGCTTTATCCGCCGTTACTTGGATACATTTTGTTATTTTCTTTTTGGTAGGCTTAAGTTCAATTATTTCTACTTGTAGGAAATGCCGTAATAATAAACGTTTTCTTCAGGTTACACACAACCTTGACGTTGCGGGTTTGGCATTTGTTAAAGCCTAAAATGCCAATGTTAAAAGGCATCGCCTTTTTCAATTCCAATTTATTAGAGACATATTTTATTTTATCCGGCTTCTGCAAACATTCTAAAATACATTTCATCATGACGTCTTCATTAAAAAAGGCC